>JBBPUL010000614.1:0-17153 GCA_038094675.1 Spongispora temasekensis | reverse complement strand
AAGGATTTTTGAAAGGGAGGACTCCTTCGATGCAAGTACCTCCCAAACAATTTGTCTCATGTGCGCCTGTACTAGTATCCACATCAAATAGAGCTATGCGTATCCCCATTCAGCTCGTGGTACCCTCACACACCATGAAAGTTGTCGACTCTCCCGCTCTCGTTGACTCTGGAGCAGAGATCTCTTGTCTTGACTGGGCTTTCGCCCGAAAACACCAACTCCCCCGTACCCGCCTCGAACAACCAATCCACGTCCGCAACGTAGACCAATCTGCAAACTCCAATGGAGACATTTTGTTCTCCACTGAGCTCTACGTCTCTGTCGGGGAAGGAGTTACCCAAAAGGTACTCTTCTACCTCATGAACTGCGGAAAGGAAAACGTCATCCTCGGCCTCCCCTGGCTCCATCTCGCTAACCCAACAATTGATTGGGAAAAGCAAACCATCTCCGTCCCTGAGGTCCTCGATCAATCCGCAGACCTTTACCACGCCTATGTCGCTGACCTAAAGCGACACGACTCCCACTACCGCACCCCGCCTTTACAAGGCTTTGGGGAAACTTCGATTCGGTGTGTCAACACGACCCCCGAAACCCACAGGCACCTACATGCGTACCTAGACATTCAGTTCGAAAAGCAGTGGCAACACCAAACCTTGAGCCACTATTCCATCAACCGTGTCACCCGAGGAGGACCATACATCCTGCCCTCAGCCACCATCGCCCGCTACTCCGAAGCAACCAAACTTGCGGAGAGAGCCGGGACCCAGACCCAAGAGATCACCTTGCCCCCAGAGTACTCAGACTTCGCCAAAGTCTTTGAGGAAAAGGACTGCGAGTCCCTTCCCCCATCTCGACCTTACGATCACGAGATCAACCTTGACGAGTCCTTCGTCCCGAAGATCAGGAAAATCTACCCACTATCTCCCGAGGAACAAAAGGCAACCGAAGCCTTCTTGGACGAAAACCTTTGTTCCGGGAAAATTTGTCCCTCCAAATCTCCGCAGGCCTCACCCTTTTTCTTCGTCAAGAAGAAGGATGGCAAGCTTCGCCCATGCCAGGACTATAGGTACCTGAATGAACACACCATCCGTGATGCCTACCCCCTCCCCCTTGTCTCCGACCTCGTCGACAAGCTCAAAGGAGCTAATGTCTTTACCAAGTTCGACGTTCGATGGAGTTACAATAACGTACGCATCAAGGATGGCCACCAGTGGAAGGGCGCCTTCATCACCCATAAGGGACTTTTCGAACCTATGGTCATGTTCTTTGGCATGAACAACTCCCCCTCGACTTTTCAACGCTTCATGAACGATTCATTTCGTGACATGATCGCCGAAGGATGGCTTGTCATCTATATGGATGACCTGCTCATCTTTTCCCCTGACAACGAATCCCACACCGAATGTACCCACCGAGTCCTCCAACGCATGATGGAGTTAGATCTTCATCTATGACTGAACAAATGCAAGTTCGCCACCCCCGAAGTAGAATACCTCGGGATGATCGTCAAACCAGGCAAGCTCGCCATGGACCCCGTCAAGCTTGACGGGATCGCCTCCTGGCCTACCCCGAAGAAAGTCAAGGATGTGCGCTCCTTCCTAGGATTCGCAAACTTCTACCGGCATTTCATCCCCTCCTACTCTGACGTCGCCCGACCTCTCATAGACCTCACTAAGAAAACTGCTGCATGGCTTTGGACCCCCCAATGCCAAACCTCCTTTGACGAGCTCAAGAAGCTCTTCCTTTCCAGACCCATCCTCCGCCTCCCGGACCTCTCCAGACCCTTCGCAGTAGCCACCGATGCATCACGAGATGCTACCGGTGCCATCCTCCTCCAAACCGACTCGAACGGGGATTGGCATCCCTGTTCCTACCTTTCTCAGTCGTTCTCCCCAGCAGAACGAAACTACGACATCTTTGACCGCGAACTCCTAGCTATCATCCGGGCCTTCAAAGCCTGGCGACACTACCTTCGTGGTTCTCAACACCCGGTCCAGGTCTTCACTGACCACAAGAACCTGACATATTTTCGTCAACCCCAGAACCTCAACCATTGCCAGGCGCGATGGCTCCTTGATCTCGCAGACTTCGACCTCAAAATGACCCACGTTCCTGGTTCCCTGCTCTCTGGCCCCGATGCTCTCTCCTGCCGTCCCAATCGACTCTCATCCGAGTCTGACAACCAAGCCATCACTCTACTCCCGGAAACCCTCTTCGTCCGCGTCGTAGACTCCGTCCTTGCAACGGCTATCCAGAAACACTCCGCTGACGACGAACTCGTCACCCGCCTTCGCGCGGATCTCGAAGGACCCATCACCGCCCCCAACCTTCGTAACCATCTCTCCGATTGGCAGTTTAAAAACAACCTCCTTTGTTACTGCGACCGTGTCTACGTCCCCGAACCTGATCGCCTCTCGGTCATTGCACGCGCCCATGACCACCCCTCCGCCGGCCACCCTGGCTACCTGAAAACCCACCAACTTGTTGCTCATGACTTTTGGTGGCCCGGGCTTGCTACTCAAGTCCGCCGATATGTCGAGGGCTGTGCCGTCTGCCAGCAAAACAAAGCTAATATGCATCCCACCGTCCCACCGCTCTCTCCGATCAAATCCCTCACCTCTCGTCCTTTCCAACAGGTCTCCTGCGACCTTATCACCGACCTCCCATTATCTAACGGTTTCGATAGCCTGTTGGTCGTGGTCGACCACGGGCTTACTAAGGGGGTAATTCTTTGCCCTACTAAGAAACAAATCACCGCCGAGGGAATAGCCACCCTCTTTTTTCACAAAGTCTATCGTCATTGGGGCCTCTACGACAAAATCATCTCTGACCGTGGCCCACAGTTCGCATCCACCTTCGCTCGGGAGCTTGGGAGACTCCTGAAATACGACCTCTCCTTATCTACCGCGTACCACCCCCAATCTGACGGCAAAACGGAATGTGTCAACCAAGAGGTTGAAACCTACCTTCGGATCTTCTGCGGAAGTAACCCGACTGCCTGGGCAGACCACATTACCCACGCGGAATTCACACATAATCACCGCCCTCACTCTGTCACCGGCAAATCGCCGTTTTACCTCATGTACGGCTTCGAACCCCGTGCCCTCCCCACAGTCCTCGCAGAAACACTGCTCCTGGCCCTGGAAGAACGCCTCAAGGCCTTATCTGCAGCAAGGAACGAGGCACTTGCCGCCCACGAGCTTGCACACCAAGTGATGGCATCCCGCACACGCCGTTCATTTACCCCATTCGCCAAAGGGGACAAGGTGTGGCTAGAAGCCAAAAACCTCAATCGCCGCATTGCGAACCCCAAATTCGCACCCAAAAGGGAAGGACCCTTCGTTATCACAGACGTCCTATCCCCCTTGACATACAGACTCCGACTCCCAGTGACATGGAAGATCCACCCCATGTTCCACGCTTCCCTCTTATCGCCCTATCGCGAAAATAGCGTACACGGCCCGAACTTCCCAGCTCCACCCCCGGAGCTAATAGAAGGCGAAGAGGAATACGAAATCGAGAAGGTCCTACGCCACAGGGGAACACCTCGTTCCCGCATGTTCCTGATCCGATGGAAGGGCTATACTGTGGAAGAAGATTCATGGGTTCCAGAACGGAACCTGAAAAATGCAAAGTCCGCCCTGAAGGAGTATAAGAACCTTCACCCGAAGGCTTTCCCTCCCTCAAAGCAATAGCTTCCTCTCTCAACAACGCCCTCCATCGTCTTCGCCCCCTCGCCTCTTTGTTTCTCTTTTAGCATGTCTAGCAATGTCTCAACCGTATCCCTCTCGTCGCCTTCTTCCTTGTCCATTTCAGTACCTCCTACGGAGGACCATCTTACTTCGCCACCACGCACCCCTTCTCTGCCGCTGGCCAACGCTCCTCATCATGAGGATGCTGTGGTACTGGCAGTGGACGATCTTCCTCCTAGCCCGAGCTCTCCATATACCATCCCCGTCCTCGACCCGCCCGTCGACTCCCCAACCCCAGTAATTTCAGTCGATATCCCCCTCCATGCCCATGCCCTCCGGTCCTCAGACCCCACCGACGATGAGCGCACCGCGCTCCATGAATACCTTACCGACCCCCACATGTTTACGGGGATTTCTGCCTTCACAGACCCCTCCTCCGTCTTCTTCCTCCTCTATATGATCTACCTCCAGCTGGAACGTCTCCCCCACCTCTTCCAGGCCCTCATTGGCAGTGAACACCATGCCACTGCCTTCACCGGGGCTTCCATCCGCAGTATCCACTCCAGGATCATGGGACACGTGCACGATCTAACCCATCAGCTGGGATTTTTGGAGTTCGTTCAGGATATCGACCAGTACCTTCGGGAAACAGCCGCGGTCTCCATCCCCACCAACATTGCCATCCGCGATCACAACATCCGCTCCCCCTCCCCAACGATCTCCGAGATTATTCGGGACTCAGTCCCCGCGGCCAATGAAACCCCTAGCGCATCATCTTCCCCCCTCGACCCCATGGAAGCTCTGGCCATCGATGCCCTCCAAGCACGCTTTGACCGTATCCAGGAAGCCACCATCCAACGGTGCATCTTGCAAGGAGACTTACCTTGCCCCAGCGACCATCACCGATACCGGGACTCCTGTTTCGTCTGCCATCGGCTTGGGCATATCCGGGTTCACTGCCCCCATTATACCTGCCCCTTCTGTCGTCGCCGCTCCCCCGGTCACACTCGGGCAGCCTGTCCCTTCCGTAACCATCGCTCTCTGCCCGCATCTTCCTCCTCTTCCGCCTCCTCCCGCAGTTCCCACCATTCCCGGGGTTCCTTTCGGTCCCGCACCTCCAACACTTCCCATCGCTCTCAGCACTCTGGCCGCGCGCTTCCAGTACCTCCGCCTAGATCCCCACCAGCAGTAGACGAAGATGACGACTTCCACTTCGACTCAGTCAGAGAAAGTAACATGTGCGGATCGCCCGTTGGGTCTTGCCGTGGTTTGTAAAGGAGTCTCACTAGGGTTTCGACCCTACTAAGGGGGTAATGTTACGATCGGCCCCTTTTCTTTTCGCTCTCTTTCACCTTGTATTACTTAAAACGCGCACAGCCCTTCCCTTTGTCAGCGTTCACGGCTGTGCGTTTCCTTATCTCTTATCTCTGACTCATGCATTCCATGGTATTCCGTGTAGTTCTATCATGCGCAGCCTTCTGATCCATTTCACGCTGTGCATGACTCATTTTCCTTATCTCCAGCTATCATATTCGGGTTTCTCTCTTCTCGAGCCGTAGCACTGCTTGGTCTGTGCGCAGGACTCTTTACATATAAATAGGGTGTAGCACAAGCGATGTATCTCCAGCTTGAGCCTACTCGAGATAGCAATCTATTGCATCTTTGACCCTCTCGCTCCCCTCTGCTCTCCCTTAGAACCACTTGGCCTCGCAGCGTCTTCGCTCGAGGATACTCTGACCTCGTCTTCGACGTCGCTACATACTCGCCTAGGTGGAGTAGTGACTAGTCACTGTGCATTGTGCATAGGACCTACGCCCCTCGTCTTCGCCTCGCAGCTTTAGGTTGCGCATCGAGTCTACGGCTGACGCTACCCGCGCCTGTCGTAACAGACAATGTAGCCATCTGGAGTCGAGGGATCCAGCTCGTAGTCCTCATACATCTTAAAGCCGAGCTGGGCCAGATCACCATTGATGGAGTGGATGTGCTTTGTGAGGAGCTGAGCGAATGTGATCACCTCCATAGAGTCGATTGGGGCAGGCTCGGTGCTCGGTGTGCAATAGCATTTGTAGATGTCTTGCACTGCAATGTAGAACTCTTGAGGGTGAAACTGCTTGCTAGATGTAAAGATCCCTTGTGGCTGCAGCCACGGAGGCACATCATCACCCTTGGTGATTTGTTTGCCATCACTGCAGTACCTCCTCTTGTGGTTGCTTGAGGACCCCTCTGGACCAGGGTACATGATTGTCTGGCAATGGAAACAAGTCTGGGCCTTGTGGAGCTGTTGGTCCGGGTATTCATGATGATTAGTGGGCCATGCACTGCAATGGAAGATGAAAGCACCTTCTTTGAGGTCCCATCCACCTCAGACTTGATAAGCATGACTGCATGGCAGTGCTTCTTCCAGAAAGTCTCTGAGTTGCGCTTGGCTGGATACCGATGTGCGTGAGTCCTAACCACAGCCGAGCATGGAATGGAGCACGATTGTCACTTACATTTGTAGTCTGACTTCATTATCCTGCTCATCAGCTTTGGCTCGAGCTCGCCGAGCTTCTGTAAGAGTGCGAGTGGGTTCTTGACCACCACAGAGGACTCATGCTTGGCAACAAGGCACTTGTTGTATTCAGCCATTGCCTCAACCCACCTTTTGGAAGTCATTTCATGTGAGACCCACTTGAATTTTGCTCGCAGATCCATGAAGAGATAGAATTCTTCATCCTTTTGAATGGACAGTGAGTGGGCATCGATGCTTGTTGCAAGAGAAAAGAGTCATTGTGAGCGAGTCATGCCATCCACACTAGGTAATGGAAGCATCAGTGGTGTGGAGATGCTGGAAGTGACCAGGGGTTTGGGATTCATTGCCATTTCAGACTGCAAGCCAGAGATGCCAGAGGACACAACCAATGGTGTGTTGACAGACAGGTCAGTGGCTCACACAGTCTTGAAGTAGACTTGAAGGTCGAGATGGTTGGTTGTGGTGGGAGAGGGATCTGATGTCAAGGTCGAGCCAAGCTGCACTCATTTGGAGGTGGGAGCTTCCTGGGCTTGCTTGACTGCAGTTGCTATGGCCTGTGTGACTTCAACAGCAGGGCCCTCAGCTACATTAGCCTGTCTGTCAGTGGTCGTTGCTGCAGCAGTCTCCAAGTCAAAATTGAACCTGCATTTTGTGCCCATTGCTGGTAGAGCTGTCAGAGTGGGTCGAGTGACTGAAGCACATGGCTGATTGAGGAGGGACAAGTCAATGTGGAGCTCATCAAGAATCGGGCAGCTGACCTGCAATGCAAGGTCGGCAGCAGTGTCTTGCTCAAACTCGAGTAATGTGGCCAGGGATTCCTTAGCCTCAATGATCTCCTCTTTAACCATCACCAACCCACCAAATGTGAGCACATGATCTGATGCAGTGAGTCCAAACAATTCATCTGAAGCAATAAGAGAGAGTTTGGGGAGAGTCTGGAGACCTTTGGCTGACTGAAATGCAGAGGATTTGGAATGAGTGAGTATCTTGTTATGAAGCTTGGCGATGGCCATGATAAGGCTGACATGATGAGAGCCATGTGTCAAAATCAGAAATGAAGAGTCTGAACCCTTCAATGACTCTGACTGGTATGCAACATGGATGTTGCGACGGAGGATGAAATCATGTCCAAGTGCAATGAACATAGTGATTCCGCTTGGCTGAGAGCGCTAGAGTGAATTCCAGCCCTTATGAGACACCTCGATGTGGCTGCCATCTGAGAGGATGTCTTGTTGGCACCATTCAAGACATCCCTTTTGGACATGCTTCAGCTATTCTTGATGGACCTTCATTGCAGCTGCAGACCATATAGTCTCTTTTTCAGCCCACTTCATGAATGCAGCTTCAAGTCTCTCTTTCTGGACTTTCTTTGTCCAATATTCTGCACCTGAGCCCTTGACCGAACATTTTTTCAAGATTGCATTTGTGATGTCAGCAGCAACTGCCATCCAGTACACATTCATCCAGGGATTCAGGATTACAGTGATGTACCTAAGTAGAATAGTGTGAGCAATACATTATATGAGACATATAGAAAAAAAATTCAAATAGTACATGCCTTGCAATAAAGTGCCAGACATCGAGCACACAATTGGTCTCTGGCAATGCAGATAGAATGGCATGATGGACTTGGCAGCAATTGTCCATAACCATCATTTGTGGCATGGGCAGTCCAAATACTTCATAACACCACCTGATTCCACTTAGTAATTCAGTGATCTCAGCATTGGCCTTCGTCAGACAGAAACGCTGCAAAAAAAGTCAAGTTAGTAATAACTTGCTGTAAGAAGACACTCACTCAGGCAACAGTCTCTCCTTTCTCATTCAGCATCATAAGAATTCCACCTTGAAGCTCTTGAGACTTCTGCCGATGGCTGTCTGTGACAGTTGCCTTGCTGGCTGTGTTGTAACCTTATTCAAACTCGCCCTCTTTTTCTCATCATAACGGTGTGGCACACCATATTACGTAATATGACATCACTGGTCTAGACCGATCACGTGACATGACATCATCAATGACGTCAGAGGTCTGGACCTCCTTATCTCTTATCTATGACATCATTAGTCTGGACCGCCTCATGGTAGACACATGTAGCTTACTAATGCCTTATGTATTTAATATAGTAGACAATATATAAACCAGGCCAAGAGTCGAGCTGTCCCCAGCTTCGACCTCTTGTGTCTTTGTGACCTAAGTCGCGGTCCCCCATTTCTTAGCCGTCCTTTTCTTTGTGGTTAGTAGAGGCCGACGGTCGTGTCCTGCATAGGTCACTTCATTAGGTCGAAGCTGCCCATACGTCCGCCTCTTTGATTGCGCCGGTTACACACGCGCCTTGCTCATCGTCGTTCCTCATGTTCAGAAAGCCGATCCACAGGCGTCTCAGTGGTCATCGTTCTATTGGGAACGCGGTTGCTCCGTGATAGCTAGGAGAAAAACACTCCTAAATAAAACGTTTTGTTATACGGTCGTCCGCTGTCATACTCGTTCGCTTTGGTAGCGCCTAGACCTCATTCAAGAGGACACGGCTATCCGCGAGGAAATAAGGATCAATCCCTTGGCGCAAAGTGGGTCAGCGCAACAGTACTACCTGTGCAAAGTAGCGGAATCGCAGTCTCTTCCAAAAGATCTGCAGTCTCGGTGTACTAAAACGTCAGCCGTAGCCAGGCAGTCTCCCGGTTCCCCCCCCTCGACTCTCCGGTCCCGAGCCGGCGTACAAGACTCGTCCTCGTGAGACGAAACCCTCGTGGAGCCCTCTTCGTGGTAGTGGCAAGCGAGTATCTTTTTTTTTAGTATATGTGCACGATTGGTTACGAGTTTCTTGCCGTCCGCAAAGCAGCCCCAAAACCAGATTGGGATTGGACCGGCAATACTAGCTTCCAACTCGAAGCCGCCAACGTTCCTCCACACCTTCTTGAACTATTCTTTGACGCTCGACAAGCCACAGCCCCCTCTACAAACCCCTACGCCGCCACCGCCCACTTTCTGATATACGAAAATGTCGAACGCCACAATCACACAGAAGATCGACGACTTGGCCGATCAATTGTCGGGTCTACAACTCGACGTAACCACAAGGGCCAAGCGAACGATAGGAGATCCCGGCCTATGGGACGGGAACAAGGCAACGTTTCGCCTATGGTGGGCGAAAATGAAACTTTACCTGAAGGTGAAGAAATTGGACAATCGAGAGGCCACATACACGGTAGTAACCCGCTTGATAGGCGACGCCGCCCCGTTCGCTATCAGCACGCTCGAAGAATTCGGGGATAAGGACGCCCCTGATTGGCCAGCCATCGACGTGTTGGAAACGGAAATCATGGGATACTTTGTCATAGGCATGCTTCGTCACGAGGCGTACAAAAAATTATTAAATCTAAAACAAACCGGTGATTTCACCGTGTTCATGAGAGATTTCGTGGCATTATATTCGGATGCCAAATGCAGCGCAGAAGAAGCAGTGCACTTGCTGAAAAGAGCGGTGCAATATAAGATCCATATCGAGCATGAACTGCACGGTGCCACGCTCGATGACGATGATTATAAAGGATTGGTTGAGGCTTACACAGCCATTAATCAAAAATTCAAACGGATCGCCTTGGCCAGGCCCACTATTGGCCCCGCTGCTTCTCGCCCCTTGAGCTCTAGACCATTTGGTGCTCGTCCGCTTCCTCGTCCCCCTGTGCCGGGACAAAGGTTTACTTCCACCGGTGTTCAACCCGGTCAAGGCGCTCCAATGGAGATAGACCGCCAAACCCCGCGCACGCCCTCCGCCCCCGACAATCGAACATGTTTTGGTTGTCAACGTAAAGGTCACATTTGGGCAATGTGTCCGACAAATCCTTCACGCCGCCCCAGAAATTGTGCATTGTATGAGGCATGAGAGGCTGTTTCCTCTCTCCCTCCGCAGCACCCAGGGTACACTGCATCCTGGCCCCCACAACAGCAGCAAATCTCCGCTCCGCCCCCGCCCCCACAAGCGCCGCAACCCACGGCAACAGCCCACCGTCAGGCTTGGATGACAGAAGAAGCCGAGGCATACTGGCGAGACCGGCTCGCAGTAGAAGCACGTGCCAAGGCGGGTTTTTGATGCCGACTTCAGATATGAGGGTGTCTGAGGTCTCGGACAATGTTTCTTTTAGTAATGTTTCTACGTACAAAAATTCTTTAAATACAAAAAATAGTGTTTCAGACTATGTACCAGTTTCGGAAGTTTTTGACTCTTATTATGACGATCCAGAATGGGAAGAAGTAGAGCCTGTAATTAATTCCGTTGACCTATCTTCATCTTTTAACTATGAAGTGTTTGACATGCGAGAACTCGCCAAAATGGCTCAGAACGAAAGCTATGAGCCTGTCTCGTTCTCATCACACGAACTGTCATCCCGATATGGTAGCCCATCGGACGAATATTCCGCCGCGAAGTCTCAATTGAGCTCGGCCCCGGAAGAAAAACATTGGGTGCTTAATTTCGCACAAATACAAAAAATAACTTTATCTATGAAACCCCTCAAGAGATCAGAATGATGCCGTATAAGACACGGCATTTACGCGAAAATGCTCTAGAAGTGGAGCTTAAACTATGAAGGAATGACCAATCATCGGTCTGGGTATCCGCTCTAGTCGACAGCGGTGCTACTCATTGTTTTGTCGACCAAGGTTTCATTACGGCAAATGCTATCGCTTGCGAAGAGCTAGCCAGACCAATTGAAGTTAGAAATGCAGATGGCTCTGCAAATGTGGGAAGAGGAATTACCCATGTTTGTCAAGTACAGGCAGAAATGACGGACGGCAACCGGATTACCTACACCTTTCCATTAACGTTATATGTATCCAATTTAGCCACCAATGCAGTTTTCTTAGGATATGAATTCCTTAGTCATTATAACCCGTCCATAGATTGGAAAAATCACACCATGACTTTTAACCGCTATACTGGTGTGAGCATAAACGAAATATCGCTGGACGAACAAAAGCAAATAAAACAAGAAGTTCCTAGTGAATTCCACGATTTTATGGATGTGTTTTCGGAACAGGAATCCACGTGCATGCCATTACGTAAAACTTGGGATCATGCAATTGATTTGCAACCGGACTTTGTGCCAAAAAAGGGTCGAGTCATCCCAATGTCACAGACTGATTTATTAGAAATATGCAAGTTCCTTGATGGAGAACTGGAAAAAGGGTATATCCGACCTTCTAAGTCGCCTCAAACGGCGCCGGTGTTCTTTATACCTAAAAAAGATGGAAAAAAGAGATTGGTGATGGATTACCATTATCTCAACGAGGGAACGGTCACGAACGCATATCCATTACCACGGATTGATCAACTGGTTGATAGGCTTCGTGGTGCCGACATGTTCACCACGCTGGATCTGCGTTGGGGATACACCAATGTACGGATGAAGGACGGCGACGAATGGAAAGGCGCCTTTGTTACTCCTTTTGGGTCTTTTGAACCCCTGGTCATGTACTTTGGTTATAAGAATGCGCCTGCTACGTTTCAGGCTATGATGGATGATTTATTTCATGATCGCTACGATGACACTGGAGCATACTTGGACGATCTCATTGTTTTTACCACTGGTTTATCTCGTGCTGAGCACGCGCAAAAAGTTCGTGAAGTTTTGCAGGTCCTGCGGGATAACGACCTTTATTGCAAACCTTCTAAATGCTTTTTCTTTAAATCTACTGTTGACTATCTGGGTATGGTCGTATCTAAAGACGGGGTGGATATGCAACAAAACAAAACAAAAGCAATCGCGGAATGGCCCCAACTGCAATCAGTAAAACAAGTGCAATCGTTCCTAGGACTGTGTAACTATTATCGTCGTTTCATAGAAAACTTTGCGCACACGGCCAAACCCTTGACGGAGTTGACCAAAAAGGACGTACCATGGTCCTGGGGACCAGCACAAGAAGACGCATATTTAACCTTAAAAGAAAAATTCACAAAAGCACCGCTACTCGCATACCCCGATAGCACAAAGGAACTAAGGGTAGAAACAGATGCATCAGACATCGCCACAGGAGCTGTGCTCTCAGTACATTGCGAAGACGGACTTTGGAGACCTTGCGCTTTTATTTCGCATTCCTTCGACGCTGCAGGACGGAATTATCCTATTTATGACAAAGAAATGGCCGCTATCATTCGCGCACTGAAAGAATGGCGTCATTACCTTATTGGCAGTCCACGGTTTGAAATATGGACAGATCATAAAAACCTAGAGTATTGGAAAAAGTCACAAACATTGTCGCCACGCCAAGCTCGATGGCATGCCACTTTACAAGAATTTAACTATGTCCTTATCTATAAACCTGGATCGACCAACGCTAGAGCCGATGCCTTATCTAGGCGACCAGACCATGGCGATGCTGTGCAGAACCTTAACGAAAACATCACGGTACTACCACCGCAGGTTATCATCAATGATGTACATTTAGAATCACCATTCCTGGAGAAACTACAGAAAATGTCTAAAAACCTAAAAATACCGTCATCCGTTACTTGTTGGTTCGACGAAGAACAATCTGTATTTATCAATGACTCTAAGCGCGTTTTTGTACCTCCGGGTTTGAGGATAGAACTCCTCACCCTCTGTCATGATTCTCCCATTGCTGGACATGCAGGTCAACAACGAACTTTATCTACAATCTCTCAGCACTTCTTTTGGCCTGAGATGAAAAAAGAAATTAACGAATACGTTGATCGTTGTCAAATCTGCGCGCAGTCAAAAGTGTCGTCTCGTCCTCTGGCAGGAAAGCTGGCACCGCTACCTATCCCTAAACATCCCTGGGAGGATATTTCTGTTGATTTTATATCAGGATTCCCCGCAGTCAAAGGCATAGATGCCATTTGTGTGGTCGTAGATCGATTCTCGAAAGAAGTGGTGTTTACACCATGCTCTAAAGCCATCAACTCCAAAGAGCTGGCTATATTATTCAGGGATCACGTATGGTGTAAGCACGGGCTGCCCAAAACTGTTGTTTCGGACCGAGGACCACAATTCTCTTCAGCATTCACAACTGAGTTGTGTAAATTGCTTAAGATCGAACAGAAACTCTTCACCGCATACCATCCGCAAACAGACGGTCAAACGGAACGAGTAAACCGCGATCTAGCGCAATATCTCCATTGTTACGTGTCCAAGAATCAGGAATCTTGGCCGGAATACGTCAAAATGGCAGAATTCGCGCATAACAATACCGTCACGCGTGCTACTGGTAGCATCCCTTTTGCAGTCACTAGAAACTATATGCCGCGCATGGGTTTCGAAATAAAACATGATACATCTATCGCAGGACGATTTCAAACAGAGTTAGGAAAAGCACATGCTGAAGTGGAAATTGCCCTTCGTGCGAATGCGGAAAAAATGAAAGTGCAGGCTGAAAAGAAGAGATCCGCTGCACTGGAATATAACATTGGCGATTCCGTCTGGCTATCTACGGAACATCTACAGTTACCATACGCTTCCGCGAAGCTCACCCAAAAATGGATCGGGCCGTTCGATGTTTTGAAAACCTCTCCTAACACGGTTACACTCAAACTGCCGGCCAGAATAAAAATACACCCTACAGTCAATATCTCTCGGGTAAAACCATTTAAAGACCAATTGCCAGGACAGCCTGTCAGCAAGCCTGATGTGGTGCATATCTCTGAAGATGGATCCGAGGAATTTGAAGTCGAAAACATCCTAGATTCTCGCTCCACTCGACGTGGTTTATCTTATTTGGTTAAATGGAAGGGATATGACGTCAGTGACGCTACTTGGCAGCCAGCGGCTGATCTTGCCAACGCTCCTCTGGCTATCAAGGAGTTTCATCGAAAAAATCTGGCTGCGCCTCGAAAAGTACAAGGAGTAACTCTCCACGAATTCACTTCATTATTCTATGACTCCGGTTGATCTGGAATCTCAACCTAAAGACGGGGTAGTGTTGTAACCTTATTCAAACTCGCCCTCTTTTTCTCATCATAACGGTGTGGCACACCGTATTACGTAATATGACATCACTGGTCTAGACCGATCATGTGACATGACATCATCAATGACGTCAGAGGTCTGGACCTCCTTATCTCTTATCTATGACATCATTAGTCTGGACCGCCTCATGGTAGACACATGTAGCTTACTAATGCCTCATGTATTTAATATAGTAGACAATATATAAACCAGGCCAAGAGTCGAGCTGTCCCCAGCTTCGACCTCTTGTGTCTTTGTGACCTAAGTCGCGGTCCCCCATCTCTTAGCCGTCCTTTTCTTTGTGGTTAGTAGAGGCCGATGGTCGTGTCCTGCATAGGTCACTTCAGGCTGACTTGAATGTACTATCAACTGACCCACACCTGGCTGCACACAACCGGTAAGCTAATTGTGGTACTGGTAATCTCAAGACTGTACTTACTAGAAAGTGAGTAGAGGTACTGCTCTGACTCTGCTTGCCGAGTGTGACCACTGAAGTCCAGAAAGACCTCAGTGATCATGTCATGTGAGATGGTCTTGTCGCCATAGCCTTTAGAGTCATTTGGAGGAGAGAAGACCTTGAGCATGATGGAAGTTCCAAATTTGGTAAGCTTTCCTGCTGTTGCTGCACCTTCTGTTTCGAGTGTCTTGAGATACTCCCAGCATCGACAGTTGTACTCTAGCAAATGAAGCTCTAGTACCACCATTGACATTAGGACTTCAGTATCAAAGATGCTAAAAAGTGATAAGAACTCATGCTTGATTTGCTCTGCTAACCCTGCAGATGTCATTGATGGATGAAGCTCAGTGATCAAGTTGTACAGCTGCCGAGATACTGCAGATCACTAATAGAAGATAGGTATCTCATCTTGAGCATGGTGCATCAGACAATTTCAAACTGTAGTACATGATATTTTTTAACTTACTTGGAATTTCCCAATGATTCCATCACTTCCAGAAGGGATGGTCTGTCAGAGCAAAACAGTAATGTTCTTTTTCTTTTTTCTTTTCACTACTGGATTCAACTGAGCCTTTGTAATTCTTTTGGCCCGCTTCATCTGTGGCACTGCTCATTGAGGTGTGCTCCGATGGAAATGAGGTGAGTGAGCACTTTTGCTTGCAGTTCTTACAATGCAACTGCAGCCCAAGGGCAGTCTCTTCACATGCAACACCATGGACTTCCCATGCACCCATTGCTGTCCACCCTTCCCATGTGACCTTATCCTGAAATTGACAATGAGGACATTTGGTGAGTTCAGGATAATACAATTGATGCAACCTAACCTAGATTCGAGTAAGGGTGAGAGTTCACGTGTAACAGTGAACTCAGAGAAAGGGGGAAAGAGGAGAGATACCGGCAATCGTCTAGGACGACTGGCATTGAATTGATGTCCTTGTGCTTGGAGGTTGCAAGCTGGTGTTGGCTATCCAGCTATGATGTCAACAAGGGCGAGGAATGTGTCTTAAGGAAGAGCTCCCCTAATGAATGACAACACTCGTGATATAGGACTGGGGAGCAACTACCACAAGTATGCTACCTTTTATACTACTGACTATCATACACAGACCAAGTACAGAAGGGCTACCCTAAAGCTACTTAGTAAGTATGATGTCATGCATCAGTCAGCAATGATGTCATGGTGATGTTATAGTCCAGACCATATATCATAGGTCACATGATACCAGTCTAAGCCTACAGATAAGATAGGCACTGCATGAGATAAGATAAG
Organism: Spongispora temasekensis; assembly: GCA_038094675.1. NCBI lineage: Eukaryota > Fungi > Basidiomycota > Agaricomycetes > Boletales > Boletaceae > Spongispora > Spongispora temasekensis. The sequence goes on along the minus strand of JBBPUL010000614.1, from coordinate 1,263 downwards.
ATAAGATTGGCACCAAAGATAAGATGAAACAGCGATGTGGCAACCAACCACAACAACAATGGATGAACAATATTAATGGCCTTCAGATATTGTGTTTCGGGATCAACCTTGAGAAGACTTGGCCAAAGTTTGTTGTGCGGGTATGTTGGAGGCACAAACTTTGGGCCGAACAAGGGCACATCTTGTCCAAGAGTCTTCATCACAGTAGATTTGTTGCTATGTGTGCGAGTGGCATTCCAAAGTAAGGACACATACTCAATGACTTCTGACTCCCATTCAAGTTGAAAGAGTGGACGCCTGGACTTTTTGTATCACTTTTCAGCTCGATCAATTCTTTACCTGTCCGGCACACAAGTTGATTTGAAAATCAGCCCTGGCCCCCCTGTCCCTGAGTTGAGAGTTATCACCACTCACAGACTCTGCCCATTGGGCCTTGAACTTGCTTCATTCTCCAGGAGGGACAATGAAGCTGTCTCAAAGTATGTAAACAAGTACTTTGGGCTCAAACACTGACATGATTTAGATAGATAGAAATGAGCATGTTTTTTTTTTTTCCAAACTTGACTTATAGACATTTGAAATAAATATATTACTTGTTGCTGTGACTTAGTTTGTGATCCATGCATTATAGCTATGTAGCTGTTCTGCAATACTGCATGTAACATGTCCAGTGAGTTCCCACATTGCCTGGCTGCTGTTCAAGTTGTTCTGCCTGCGGAGAAGTGAATATAGTCAGGTCATGTTCTAGTAAGTAGTAGTATGTAGTATCATCGACCGTACTCCTGGGCAGGATTCGCCAGTTTCCGATGCTGACCCCTGGGAGCTTCTCGACTCGCCTGTCAGCTCGCAGATCCTGGCTAAGACCAATTTTCCCACCAGCCATGCATGTGGTTTGGTCAGGGTTCACATGATGGGCTTTCAGTAAACTCCGAAAAACATCAGGTTTGGACTTATAGTGATCCACGGTCACTTGAGCCACCATGGTCACTTGAGCCAATCGATCTTCATGCATACAATTCACATCAGGCTCATACTACAAATACTGTAGCTTGTAAAAGACATATGTAGGAGGCTGTAAAAATTAATAGAGGCCTACACTATCAACTGTTCATGAGTAATTGCTGAGAGTGTGTGTAAAAGTGACCATTTGTATGCTGTTCGAGTAGGTGTCAGCAGTAGATGACAGTTCCATGCTATACAGACTTGGCAATCAATCAATTATGACCTTTTCTCAACAGTGATACATTATCAACAGACAGGACA
>JBBPUL010000613.1:0-17195 GCA_038094675.1 Spongispora temasekensis | reverse complement strand
TTAACTTTATAAATGAGAATGTGCACATGGATACTTATTTGTCAGCTTAGTGGCTTAAGCCTTACGCTTCGAAACCGTAGCCATAAAATTTAGCCGAGGCTTGGCTAAATCTGCCGAGCCGTTATGATGGCTTTTGCGGCTCGGCTTCGGCTAGCTCCGGCTTTTCAAGCCCCGCAACACTAACCACACCTATGTCGCTGACCAAAAGCGACACGATTCCCACTACTGTGCCCCACCTCTACAAGGCTTTGGGGAAACTTCGATTCAGTGTGTTAACATGACACCTGAAACCCACAGACACCTACACGCGTACCTGGACATCCAGTCCGAGAAACAATGGCAATACCAAACCCTTAGCCATTACTCGATCAACCACGTTACCCGAGAGGGACCATATATCCTGCCCTTGGCTACTATTGCCCACTACTCCGAAGCTACCAAACTTGCGGAGAAAGCCAGAACCCAGACCCAAGAGGTCACCTTACCCCTGGAGTACTCAGACTTTGCCAAAGTCTTTGAGGAAAAAGACTGTGAAACTCTTCCCCCATCATGACCCTATGACCACGAGATCAACCTCAATGAGTCCTTCATCCCAAAGATCGGGAAGATATATCCCCTATCCCCAGAAGAACAGAAGGTGACTGAAGCCTTCTTAGACAAAAACCTTCGGTCCGGGAAGATCCGCCCTTCCAAATTCCCACAGGTCTCCCCATTTTTCTTCATTAAAAAGAAAGACAGCAAACTTCGTCCATGCCAGGACTACAGGTACTTGAATGAGCATACCATCCACGATGCCTACCCCCTACCCCTCATCTCCGACCTCGTCGACAAACTCAAAGAAGCCAACGTCTTTACCAAATTTGACATTCGATGGGGATACAATAACGTATACATCAAGGATGGCCACCAATGGAAAGGCGCTTTCATTACCCACAAAGGCCTCTTCGAACCCATGGTTATGTTCTTCGGCATGAACAACTCCCCATCGACCTTCCAGCATTTTATGAATGACTCATTCAGAGACATGATCGCTGAGGGATGGCTTGTCATCTATATGGACGACTTGCTCATCTTCTCCCCTGACAACGAGTCCCACACTGAGTGCATCCGCCACATCCTCCAGCGAATGATGGAGCTAGATCTCCACCTACGCCTTAATAAATGCAAGTTTGCTACTCCCAAGGTGGAATACCTCGGCATGATCGTCAAACCAGGCGAACTTGCCATGGATCCCATCAAGCTTGACGGAATCGCTTCCTGGCTGATCCCGAAGAAGGTCAAAGACGTGCGCTCATTCCTTGGATTCGTGAATTTCTACCAGTGCTTTATACCCTCGTACTCTGACGTCACCCGCCCCCTCATCGACCTCACTAAGAAAACTGCTGCATGGCTTTGTACTCCCCAATGCCAAACCTCCTTTGATGAGCTCAAGAAGCTCTTCCTCTCTGTTGTAACCTTATTCAAACTTGCCTCATTTTTCTGATCTCAATGGTGTGGCACACCGCATTACGTAAATATGACATCACTGGTCTAGACCGATCACGTGATATGACATCATCAATGATGTCAGAGGTCAGGACCTCCTTATCTCTTATCTATGACATCATCATTCTAGACCACCTCATGTTAGACACATGTAGCTTAGTCACGCCTCATGTATTTAATGTAGTAGACATATATAAGACAGGCCAAGAGTCGAGCTGAGCCCCAGCTTCGACCTCTTGTGTCTTTGTGACCTAAGTCGCGGTCCCCCACTTCTAGTTCTCCCTTTTTTCTTTTAGTTAGTTGAGGCCGACGGTCGTGTCCTGTTAGGTCACTTCATTAGGTCGAAGCTGCCCCATACGTCCGCCTCTGTTCGCGCTGGTTACATAAGCGCTCCGCTCGTCGTTTTTACTCGCTGTCGGAAAGCCGATCCACAGGCATAAAGTGGTCATCATTCTATCAGGGAACGCGTTTGCTATGTGACAGCTAGGAGACAACAACTCCTATACAAAACTGTTTGAGCTGCGCACGTCAGGCGCTATAGTTGGTTCGCATTGCTAAGGCATAGACCTCATTCAAGAGGACACGCTTAGCCGCCAACAAGTAATGATCAATCCCTTTCGCACATAGTGGGTTAGTGCAGCTGTTCTGGGCAGTGCAATCCAGCAGAATCGCGATATCTTCCGAAAGAGTCGTAGTCTCGGCATACTAAAATGTCAGCCGTAGCCAGGCAGTTCCCCGGTTTCTCCCCTCAACTCTCTGGTCCTGAGCCAGCGTACAAGACTCGTCCTTGTGAGACGAAACCCTCGTGGAGCCCTCTTCGTGGTAGTGGCAAGCGAGTTTTCTTTTTAGTATATGTGCACCATCGGCTACGAATTTCTCGCCGTTCACAAGGTAGCCCCTAAACCCAAGTGGGACTGGACTGGAAACACGAGTTTTCAGTTAGAAGCAGCAAACGTCCCTCCCCATCTCCTTCAACTGTTCTTTGACGCTCATCGCGCTACTCCCCCCTCTTCCAACCCCTACGCCACCACCGCCACCTTTTTAATATACGAAAATGTCCAACACTGCCATCAGTCAGAAGATCGACGATCTGGCCAACCAACTGTCGGGTTTGCAACTCAACGTAACCACAAGGGCCAAGAGAACAATAGGAGACCCCGGCCTATGGGACAGGAACAAGATGACCTTCTGACTATGGTGGGCCAAGATGAAGTTGTATCTCAAGGTCAAGAAGTTGGATTGTCGAGAAGAGACCTACGCAGTGGTCACCCGTTTGATAAGCGATGCCGCCCCGTTCGCTATCAAAACGCTCGAAGAATTCGGGGATAAGGACGTCGACGATTGGCCCTTGGTAGCAGATATCGAGACTGAACTCACGACGTATTTCGTAATAGGCACTCTTCGCCATGAGGCCTATAAAAAATTACTTAACCTTAAACAAAGTGGCAACTTCACAACGTTTATGAGGGATTTTGCAGCATTCTTTTCAGATGCCAAATGCAGCAACAAGGAAGCAGTGCAATACAAGATCCACATCGAACACGAGCTACATGGTGCAATGCTTGATGATGATGACTATACAGGATTGGTTGTGGCCTACACGGCCATTAACCAAAAATTTGAAAGGATCGCCCTGGCCAGGCCTACCATCGGCCCTGCCACTCCTCGACTGCCAAGCGCTCGACCTTTCGGCGCTCGCCCTCTCCCACGTCCCCCTGTACCGGGATAAAGATTTACTCCAACCGGGACTCAACCCGGGCAAGGTGCTCCAATGGAGATAGATCGCCAAACCCCCCGCACACCATCCGCTCCCGACAATCGAACTTGTTTTGGTTGTCAACGAAAAGGCCACATTTGGGCAATGTGTCCAACAAACCCTTCCCGTCGCCCCCGTAATCGCGCCTTGTACGAGGCTAGAGAGGCAGTTTTCTCTCTCCCTCCACAAGCCCCAGGGTACGCTGCATCCTGGAACCCCCAACAGCAGCAAGTCTCCGCTCCACCTCCGCCCCCACAAGTGCCACAACCAGCGGCTACAGCCCACCGTCAGGCTTGGATGATGGAAGAAGCCGAAGCGTACTGGCGAGATAGCTCGCAGTTGAAGCATGCGCTAAGGTGGGTTTTTGAGGCCGACTTCAGATATGAGGGTGTCTGAGGTCTCAGACCATGTTTCTTTTAATACTGTTCCTACTTACAAAAATACTGTAAATACAAAAAATAGTGTTTCGGACTATGTACCTGTTTCGGATGTATTTGATTCTTATTACGATGAGCCCGAGTGGGAAGAAATAGCCCCTGTGATTAATTCTGTTGACTTATCTTCGTCCTTTAATTATGAAATGTTTGACATGCGAGAACTTGCCAAAATGGCTCAGAACGAAAATTATGAGCCTGTCTCGTTCTCGTCATACGAACTATCGTCTCGATATGGTAGCCCATCAGATGAATATTCCGCAGCGAAGCCTCAATTGAGCTCGGCCCCGGAAGAAAAACATTGGGTGCTTAATTTCGCACAAATACAAAAAAATAATTTAAGTTATGAAACCCCTCAGCACATTAGAATGATGCCATATAAGACACGGCACTTACGAGAAAATGCTCTAGAAGTGGAGTTAAAACTATGAAGGAACGACCAATCGTCGGTCTGGGTATCTGCCTTAGTCGACAGCAGTGCCATGCATTGTTTCATCGACCAAGGTTTTGTCACAGCCAATGCTATCGCTTGCGAAGAGTTGGCAAGACCAATTGAAGTCAGAAATGCAGACGGATCTGCAAATGTGGGAAGAGGAATTACCCATGTTTGCCAGGTACATGCAGAAATGACGGACGGCAACCGGATTGCTTATTCTTTTCCTTTAACATTATACGTGTCCAATTTAGCTACAAATGCTGTCTTTTTAGGATACGAATTTCTTAAACAGTATAATCCGTCCATAGATTGGGTGAATCATACCATGCATTTTGGACAGTATGACACTGTGGACATCAACAAAATATCTCTGAAAGAACAAAAACAAATAAAAACGGAAGTTCCTAGTGAATTTCATGATTTCTTGGACGTGTTCTCGGAACACGAATCCACTCGCATGCCGTTGCGAAAAACTTGGGATCATGCAATCAACTTGCAACCAGATTTTATCCCAAAAAAGGGTCGTGTGATTCCGATGTCACAAACTGATTTATTGGAGATCCGTAAATTCCTCGATGGAGAACTTGAAAAAGGATATATTCGACCCTCTAAGTCGCCCCAGACGGCGCCTGTATTTTTCATACCTAAAAAAGACGGAAAAAAGAGATTGGTGATGGATTATCGCTACCTTAACAAAGGAACGGTTACAAATGCATATCCATTACCTCGCATTGATCAACTGGTTGACCGGCTTCGTGGAGCTGACATGTTCACCACGCTGGATCTTCGTTGAGGATATACCAATGTACAAATGAAGGAGGGTGATGAATGGAAAGGTGCCTTCGTCACTCCTTTTGGGTCCTTCGAACCCCTGGTCATGTACTTTGGTTACAAAAATGCACCGGCCACATTCCAGGCTATGATGGATGATTTATTCCACGATCGTTATGATGACACGGGTGCGTATCTGGATGATCTTATTATCTTCACCACTGGGTTGTCTCGTGCTGCGCATGCACAAAAAGTTCACGAGGTGTTACAGGTCTTGCAAGATAATGACCTTTATTGTAAACCTTCGAAATGTTTCTTCTTCAAATCAACTGTTGACTATCTGGGTATGGTTGTATCTAAAGATGGGGTAGATATGCAACAAAACAAAACAAAAGCAATCGCGGACTGGCCCCAACCGCAATCAGTAAAGCAAGTTCAATCATTTTTAGGACTTTGCAATTATTATCGACGCTTCATTGAAAACTTCACACATACAGCCAAACCCTTGACGGAGCTGACCAAAAAAGATGTGCCATGGTCCTGGGGACCTGCACAAGAAGAAGCCTATTTAACGTTAAAAGAAAAATTCACAAAAGCACCACTACTCGCATACCCCGATAGCACCAAAGAATTGAGGGTAGAAACAGATGCTTCAGACATCGCAACGGGAGCTGTGCTCTCAGTACATTGTGAAGATGGTCTTTGGAGACCTTGTGCTTTCATTTCTCACTCGTTCGATGCAGCAGAGCGCAACTACCCAATTTATGATAAAGAAATGGCCACTATCATTCGCGCACTCAAAGAATGGCGTCACTATCTTATTGGCAGTCCACGATTTGAAATCTGGACAGATCACAAAAACCTCGAATACTGGAAAAAACCTCAAACTCTTTCACCACGCCAAGCTCGATGGCACGCAACGTTGCAGGAATTCAACTATGTTTTAATATATAAACCTGGATCCACCAATGCCCGAGCAGACGCTCTATCTCGAAGACCAGATCATGGTGATGCAGTGCAGAACCTTAACGAAAACATCACAGTACTACCACCGCAGGTTATCATCAATGATGTACACCTAGAATCACCCTTCCTGGAGAAACTGCAGAAAATGTCAAAAAACTTAAAAATACCATCGTCAGTGACATGTTGGTTTGATGATCAACAGTCAGTCTTTATCAATGACTCAAATCGTGTTTTTGTACCTCCGGGTTTGAGGATCGAACTTCTTACACTTTGTCATGACTCTCCAATTGCTGGACATGCAGGACAACAACGCACGTTATCCACAATATCTCAGCATTTCTTCTGGCCTGAAATAAAGAAAGAAATCAATGAATATGTGGATCGTTGTCAAATTTGCGCACAGTCGAAAACCTCGTCTCGTCCTCCGGCAGGAAAATTAGCCCCATTACCTATTCCAAAACATCCCTGGGAGGATATTTCAGTCGATTTTATATCAGGTTTCCCCACAGTAAATGGGCTAGATGCTATTTGTGTGGTCGTAGATCGATTCTCTAAAGAAGTGGTTTTCATGCCATGTTCCAAATCCATTAACTCTAAGGAACTGGCTATATTATTCAGGGATCACGTATGGTGTAAGCATGGGTTGCCCAAAATGGTGGTGTCAGATCGTGGGCCTCAGTTTTCTTCAGCATTCACGACTGAGTTGTGTAAATTGCTTAAGATTGAACAAAAACTCTCTACCGCTTATCATCCACAAACAGATGGACAGACGGAATGAGTAAATCGAGATCTCGCGCAATACCTCCGTTGTTATGTATCCAAAAATCAGGATTCTTGGCCGGAATACGTAAAAATGGCAGAATTTGCCCACAATAACACTGTCACACGAGCTACTGGTAGCATCCCATTTGCGGTCACTAGAAACTACATGCCACGCATGGGCTTCGAAGTGAAACACGATACATCTATCACAGGACGATTTCAAACAGAATTAGGAAAAGCACACGCCGAAGTAGAAAACGCTCTTCGCGCCAATGCAGAAAAAATGAAAGTGCAGGCTGAGAAGAAGAGGTCGGCTGCACCAGAATATAATATTGGCGATTCCATCTGGTTATCTACGGAGCACCTCCAGTTACCTTATGCTTCTGCGAAGCTCACACAAAAATGGATTGGGCCTTTCAAAGTTTTGAAAACTTCACCCAATACAGTTACACTCAAACTGCCGGCCAGAATCAAAATACATCCCACAGTCAATATATCACGAGTTAAACCATTTAAGGATCAACCGCCCGGACAACCAGTCAACAAGCCTGATGCAGTACATATTTCCAAAGATGGTTCAGAGGAATTTGAAGTGGAATCTATACTCGATTCATGCTCCACTAGACGTGGACTTTCATATTTGGTTAAATGGAAAGGATATGACATCAGTGACGCTACGTGGCAGCCAGTGGCTGATCTTACCAATGCTCCTCTGGCTATTAAGGAGTTTCATCGAAAAAATCTGGCTGCGCCACGAAAAGTCCAGAGAGTCACTCTCCAAGAATTCGCATTGTTATTTTATGACTCCGGTTGATCTGGAATCTCAACCTAAAGACGGGGTAGTGTTGTAACCTTATTCAAACTCGCCTCATTTTTCTGATCTCAATGGTGTGGCATACCGCATTACGTAAATATGACATCACTAGTCTAGACCGATCACGTGATATGACATCATCAATGACATCAGAGGTCAGGACCTCCTTATCTCTTATCTATGACATCATCATTCTAGACCGCCTCATGTTAGACACATGTAGCTTAGTCACGCCTCATGTATTTAATGTAGTAGACATATATAAGACAGGCCAAGAGTCGAGCTGAGCCCCAGCTTCGACCTCTTGTGTCTTTGTGACCTAAGTCGCGGTCCCCCACTTCTAGTTCTCCCTTTTTTCTTTTGGTTAGTTGAGGCCGATGGTCATGTCCTGTTAGGTCACTTCACTCTCTCGACCCATCCTCCACCTCCCAGACCTCTCCAGACTCTTTGCGGTGGCCACTGATGCATCATGAGATGCCACCAGTGCTATCCTCCTCCAAACCAACTTGAATGGAGACTGGCACCCCTGTTCTTACCTCTCTCAGTCATTCTTCCCAGCCAAACGGAACTACGACATCTTCAACCAGAAACTTCTGGCCATCATCCGGGCCCTCAAAGCATGGCGCCAGTACCTCCGTGGCTCACAACACCCCGTGCAGGTCTTCACTGACCACAAGAACCTGACATATTTCCATCAGCTCTAGAACCTCAACCATTGCCAAGCGCGATGGCTCCTCAACCTTGCAGACTTTGATCTCAAGATGACTCACATCCCTGGATCCCTACTCTCTGGCCCCGATGCCCTCTCTCGCCACCCAGATAGACTCTCATCCGAGTCTGACAACCAGGCAGTCACCCTCCTCCCCGAGACCCTCTTCGTCCATGTTGTTGACTCTGTCCTCACAACCACCATCCAGAAACACTCCGCTGATGACAAACTGGTCACCTGCCTTCGCTCCGATCTCGAAGGATCTATCATGGCTCCCAATCTTCACAACCACCTCTCTGACTGGCAATTCAGGGAGAACCTCCTTTGCTATCGTGACTGCGTCTATGTCCCCGAATCCGACTGCCTCTCAGTCATCACACGCACCCATGACCACCCCTCTGCCGGCCACCCCAGGTATCTCAAAACCCGTCAATTGGTCACCCATGACTTTTAGTGGCCTGGCCTTGCTACTCAAGTCTGCCGATACATCAAAGGTTGTGCTCTCTGCCAACAAAACAAAGCTAACACCCATCCCACTGTTCCTCCACTCTCCCCAATCAAATCTCTTGCCTCTCGACCATTCCAGCAGGTCTCCTGTGACCTTATCATGGACCTCCTGTTATCTAATGGTTTTGACAGCCTGTTGGTCGTGGTTGACCACGGGCTTACTAAGGGGGTAATTCTCTGCCCTACTAAGAAACACATCACTGCTGAGGGAGTAGCAACCCTCTTTTTTCACAAAGTCTACCGTTGTTGGGGCCTCTACGACAAAATTATCTCTGACCGAGGCCCACAATTCACATCCACCTTCACTCGAGAGCTTGGAAAGCTCCTAAAATATGACCTTTCCTTGTCCACTGCCTACCATCCTCAATCCAATGGTGAAACAGAGAGCGTCAACCAAGAGGTCAAAACATACCTTCGGATCTTCTGTGGAAATAACCCGACCGCATGGGCTGATCATATCACCCATGCGGAATTTACACACAACCACCGCCCTCACTCCGTCACAGGAAAGTCCCCATTCTACCTCATGTACGGATTCGAACCCCGTGCCCTACCCACAGTTCTCGCAGAAACGCCACTTCCTGCCCTGGAAGAATGCCTCAAGGCCTTATCTGCAGCAAGGAATGAAGCACTCGCTGCCCACGAACTCGCACGCCAGGTAATGGCATCCCGAACACGCCGCTCTTTTACCCCATTCGCCAAGGGAGACAAGGTGTGGTTAGAAGCAAAAAACCTCAATCGCTGCATCGCGAACCCTAAGTTCGCACCAAAAAGGGAAGGACCCTTCGTTATCACAGATGTTCTATCCCCCCTGACTTATATGTAGACTCCGACTCCCGGTGACATGGAAGATTCACCCCATGTTTCACGCTTCCCTCTTATCACCCTATCGTGAAAACAGCGTACATGGTCCGAACTTCCCAGCTCCACCCCCAGAGCTAATAGAAGGCGAAGAGGAATACGAAATCGAGAAGGTTCTATGTGACCGAGGAACACCATGCTCCCGCATGTTCCTGATCTGATGGAAAGGCTATACCGCAGAAGAAGACTCCTGGGTTCCAGAATGGAACTTGAAAAATGCAAAGTCCGCCCTTGAGGAGTATAAGAACCTTCACCCGAAGGCCTTCTCTCTCTCAAAGCAATAGCTTCCCCACCTCATAACGCCTTTCATCGCTTTCGCCCCCTCACCTCTTCACACCTCCTTTAACATGTCTAATGTCTAAGGCATTGGCTGCAGGAGGTTAAACTGCATGGCCTGTCCCCTCTCTTGTCCTTCTCGTCTCCCCCCCCCCAGCACTTCGTCCTGGCCGAAGCCTTTGCCAGTGGTCCTTGTCCTCACAACCCATGCTGCCCTGCCACAGCAGAGAATGGTAGTGTAAAGTCCTCGTCTCTGGTCATTGCTTGGATCCTTCCTGCTGCGTCTCTACCCCAGTATCCTCACATCATATCCCCACCACTCCTGCACATGAGTATCCCTAAACTGTGCTTCCCTTCTCTTGCTGCCCTTCCCTGCCACCGATCAGTCATCTTCGCGTCGCCATATCTTATGATCCGCTGTGCCGGATTGTTCGATTTTTATATCAGCAGAATCCCCTCGTCGAGCTCTTTCCATCGCTCCACCCATCTCCCCGATCGCCCCATCCCTTCACAAGTTATTGATGGTTATTTGACTTGTCTTGTCCTCACCTCGGGCTTTTGAGTTTTCGGTTGAAAGACTCATTAGGGTTTCATTGGAAACTCACCCTTACTAAGGGGGTAATGTTACGATTGGTCTATGGCCCCTATTCTTTTCTCCTGTGTCTTAGCTGCAGCACCTCTCATCGCGCCTCTAGATGTCTCACCAGCCATATCCTGCTGGTTTGCCTACGCCTTGCCGGTCGTCCTACTGGCATATACCCATCACCTTTCCCTTGGACCTGTGGTCTCCGATACTGTGTATCGCCCCGGTTCACCATTGTCCCTTCACCAACCTCTTCCGTTGGCTTATGCCACTTTCTTCTCTCTCAGACTCTTTCCTTTGGCACTGCGTGCCCTCCTTGCTTCCTTGTTTCACTTATTGCTTCCGACACCTCGTGTTGCTTATCCTTATCTCAGGTATTTCACCCGAACTTCTCTTCTACTTCTCCCGCAGTCCTCGTGCTGCAACACATTCTCTTCTGATCTTCTTTGCTGCGCATTAGCTTCTTATTTCCAATCCGCAGTCTTCTTCTTACTCATTCATACTGCGGATTACTCATAGATGCTTATCCTCTTTCCCTTTATGTCTTTCTTTGTCTTTGAGGCTCTTCTTAGGCCTGGTCCATGCATGTCTCCCGCACGTATATATAGAGGTGTAGCACAAGCCTGTAACTTTAGCTTGAGCCTACTCGAGATAGCAATCTATTGTGTCTTTGACCCTCTCGCTCCCCTCTGCTCTCTCCTCGTACCACTTGGCCTCGCAGCGTCTTCGCTCGAGGATACTCTGTCTCCGTCTTCGACATCGCTACATACTCGCCTAGGCAGAGTAGTGATCAGTCTCTGTGCGTCACGCTCAGGACCTACGCCCCTCGTCTTCATCTCACAGCTTTAGGTTGCACATCGAGTCTACAGCTGATGATACCCGCGCATGTCGTAACAGTGAGATATTGCAATCCTATTAGTATGAAGCAGACCATCAGCAAATAAGGGGATAATGTGGCATCCTTGGAGTATATTGAAGGGGTCAACGAATCTGAATGCATTCTCAGCAGTCATTGGAAAAAAACTGACACCATCTAGGAGAGTCTACTCCCATCCTGGGGTAGGGTTTTGCATAACCTCAAACTCCTATATCCACAAAATTTCTATCTGACATGCCCAAAATTCATTTGATCTAGGCCTAATATATATGACATTTGCATGAAAGATCCCCAGCATCTATGTATAACAAAATGAGTGGTCATATTCATTTAAATTTAACAATAACATAATGTCTGGGTGATTGATATAAGGGTTGATGATAGGTGGTATAGTTGATATAAAGTAAGCAGTGGTGATAAAATTTATTTCTGTGGAACGGCACATGGTTCAGCTGAGATAGAGAATGAAAATCACAGTCTTCCAGAAGCTCCAGGCCAGTATCCAATGCAATATCATCATGACCCAGCATCCTCTCTTGGTGTATGGTCAATACAAGGGAGAATATGTGCTTTTAACTTCAAAACAAAATTCTACACCAGAATTTAGTAAGCTAAAATAAAAATGTGATGTGGACTAACTCTAGCAGCAGAATTATTAATGTTAGTTTACATGAACTTTGTGAGCTCTATGGAAAATACATACAGTGGATATAAGCTTATCACTGCTTTATAGGGGTAATCTGCAATATATAAGCTTTTTTAACTGGTTCTGATGAATTAACCTTTGCTTGTATGATGTTCTAGCTCTCCCTAAGTAATCATATTATAATCATTGCTCCAAGAAAGCATGACACATACAGATTATGTGAAATAAGAATCTGTTGTGCTATACATCCTAATTTATGCTGGATAGTCTGCCAGAGAATAAAGTTTATAAGTTTGAAGATTGAGAGTTTTAGGTTGTGGTGTCTGCACATGTGATGTTGCACCCTATACCTTGTTTGATTTGCTCTGTTTCTTCTGGGCTTGGCATTAATGTCAGGATTCCACTTCATGAGGCAATTCTTTTGTTGCAAAGCTATAACAAATGTCAGAGGCAAAGTTACAAAGGTGATCATCAAGGTCCTTCATCACTACCTATAAGATATGGTGTGTTTTGTCAGTATGCAGATGTAGCTTAACAAGTTTGTGCCAGTGACAAAAAACAACAACAACTGCATTACTTATGTATTGTGTGGTTTAGGTGGCTGACCAGTGAAAACTAGGATTGAACACTGTCAGACAGTCATGTCAAACAGCAGGAGGTAGAACCAAGTACTAACCTGAAGTACATCTTCAAAGTCTCATGCAGTGAACTGTATCATCTTTGAAACATTTTTTCAGAAAGTCAGATGGTGTCCTAACCAAAAGTTGACACTTGACAAAAATGTTTTGTGGTCAAATTCAACAGAGCTTATCAATAGAATCAGTGCTCACTAGTGATCAAGCATATCCTACACTTTATCTTTAGAGATCATGCACCATAGGCAGGGACATCCACCCAGATCACAAATGTTTGTGATCAATATTTTAAGGACATGGCAAGGTTAGTCATAAGTATTAAAATATAATATAAACATACTTCTCAGGATAGTCAGCAGAATACATAAAAATTCAAGGAAAGAGATACCATCTCCACACAAGAACAGCAAACTATATTTATATGCTTGCAGGAATTCATCATCTAATAATTCTCTACATTGTGTATGAAATAATTCCCTGTGACAATGTGTAAGAAACATATCACCAGGTAGCTTGTTATCTCCATAATGTTCTATTATGAAGTTCTGGAACTTATCAAGCAATTATATTTGAAGGATTATCAGTGAATCATCAATATTTGCCAATAATGAACACATATGTACAGTCTGGAAATACCACATATGAGCAAGATTGTAGTTGACTTACATCAAAGATACTTTGATTCATATCTGAAGTACATATAAATCAGCCATAATTTAGAATCATAAGGATTTAAAAGACTAGAGGAGGCTACAGCAGGTAGTAGTTTATCTTGTACTTCTCAAGAATGTGATGCCAGAAGTGCTCAGTTGTTTTCTTTATCTACTTTGAATAGTTTTGATGTGCTGCTTGACACCAAAAATAGATGGGATAAAAAATCCTATCATCAATAAAATTACAAAAATAGATACTCCTATATATAATATGAGAAAATTGGCCAAAATGGCTATGGACTCTAGCTATGAACCTCATATTTATAATCTTGATGTGGTAGTCTACCAGATTTGAAGACCAATACAGCATCTCAGATTGAGCATGGCTTCAGTAAAAGGGTACTTAATTCTGTAATAAAATAAAATAAAAATAAGTTTGCTCCTTACATCAGCATGAGAAGAAAGTCCAGACCATACATCCTAAACATAAACTTGGTATAAAAATTGAGATAATCCAGAAAAGCAAAAACATCCTTTTATATGCACTCTTACATCAGCAAAACAACCCTTGTCTATAGGCTTTGTAGTGTCTGTAGTTTTGGATACCTCTCTGTGGAACACTGCCACACTCTGCCAAAATGCAAAAGGTTATTTTGCTGATGTAGATAGTGATGCTAATAGTATCTTTATTAACATTGCATGAACAAAAAAGAAGAGACTTCAGTTAAAGCCAGTTAAATATATTCATGGTTTCAGTTTACAATGTAGATAGCACAATTAATTCCTCAGAAGGTGTCACTTATACAGTAGATCTGGTAATCAACTATGAAAGTCATAGAAAAAATGTGGAAGCTGATGTCACCCACCTTGGAAAAAACCAAATAATTATGAGATACATGTGGTTGAAAAACCACAACCCAGAAATAGATTGGGTTACAGGAGATATTAAACTTTTTTGGTGACCAAAAATGTGTGAAGCATTGAATGTGATGTACTAAAATCATCTGAAGGCAACCTATGACTTGCATCCAGATACCTTATACCAAAACTTGACCAGGGGGCAGACTGTCATTGTTAGAGGAAATAACAAGAACAAGACTAGCTTGTTTTCTATATATTGGCACTCTATATATACTATGATACATGTGGTATTCATGCTTCATCCATGCTACATGACATCTACATGTGTTACACTTTGTATTGGGATATAGGGTTATCTGGTTGAACTGATCATGGGAAAGTTAGCTTATATAATCTAGATCTGCATGGAAATTAATGATTTCACCTGGTTCCCATCATTTTTACCCTTAGTTTGACCAAACCAATGGATTCCTAGACCTCAAAATAGGGTACTCAAATATTTAAAAGTGGTCAAACTGGAGGTTTTTGGTCTGTTTTAACTGGTTGAACCAAAAAAAGTTGAACTGACCATGGGAAGTTAAATCAAAGTGTGGGAAATATATTGTATATGCACTAGTCTTCAAGAAAATGCAACAATTGCAACACTGTCTAGAAGATGAGGGAAGCAGATTATGGAATCAAAATCCAAAGCATTAAGATTTCATCAAAATTAGTAGAACATGAAGAATCCTTTGAGCTCATGCCAGAATGCCACCACAAGTATCTTGATGTCTTTTTGAAAAATGCAAGCAAAAGAATGCCTGAAAGGAAATCTTGGAATTATGCTAAAGATCTGAAGCTGGACTTCAGACCAAAAAAGATAAGGGTTATTCCCACCACTGTATAGAAACAGGAGGAAGTCTCAGCCTTTGTGGATGATCAGCTGAGTAAAGGTTACATACAGCCCTTAAAGTCACCACAAATATCACCAGTATTCTTAATCCCAAAGAAGAATGGAAAAAAAAGGATGGTAATAGACTACCATTATTGTTTACATTGATGACCTGCTCATGTTTATGAAAACTGATGATGTAGAACATCATTAAAAGTTTGTACTGGAAGTCCTTGGATGACTCTGTGAGTATGACTTATTTGTTAAGCTGGAAAAATGTTCCTTTTTCATAAAAGAAGTAGACATGCTGGGCATGATAGTCTCACAAGATGATGTTTCCATAGATCCCAAAAAGATTGATGGAATTACCAACTAGCAACCTCCTAGTAACATAAAAGGAGTTAGAAGCTTCTTAGGGTTAGCAAACTTCTATTGCAGGTTTATAGAAAGCTATAGTCTAATTGCCAGATCATTGCATGATTTGACTAAAAAAGATTCTCCATTCAATTGGGGCCTGGATCAACAACATGTGTTTGACATGCTCAAGTCACATTTCATATCTGCTCTGGTATTGGCATACCTGATGATAAAACTCCTTATTACATTGAATATGATACATTGGATTTCATGATGAGAGCAGTGCTCTTAACCCTAAAAAATGACAAATGGCACTCTGTAGCCTTCATATCACATAGCATGATGCCAGAACAAAGAAATCACCCTATAGCAGATAAAGAAATGCTCATGATAATCTTATCACTAGAATAATGGTGTTATTACCTAGAAGGTGCCAGACACAAGTTTGAGATCTGGAGTGATTATAAGAACTTGCAGTATTTATAAAAGGACAAGATCTCAATCATCATCAGGCACAATAGGCACTGCTGGTTGTGTATTTGATGTGCATGCACGAAAATGACAAACAGAGCCCCAGCTGATTCAAACTTCAATTCAACCACACTACTAGTAGCAGAAGGACTTTAAAACTTAGTTTCAGCTAATTTTATCTGCAGATTAACTAAAAAGAATAGTGTTGACACTATTCTCATGGTCATTGATTACTTTTTGAAAGAAGCTTTATTTATCCCCACCAATAAGTCCATAACCTCTATGGAAATGGGAAAACTTTATAGAGATCATGTGTAAAAACACTATGGTCTATCCAATGAGTTGATCTCAGATTGCAGACCCCAGTTCTCATCACAGGTGATGAAGGACTTACATAAGCTCTTGGCAATTGATAGAAAGATGTCAATGCCATATCACCCTCAAATAAATGGATAAATTAAAATGGTAAATAAAGAGTTACAGCAGTATCAAGCAAAAAGAATGGGTTGATTGGCTAGCACTGGCATAGTTTAACTTTAATAACATGAAGTCTTTCTTAATGGGATTCACCTCTTTTGTGCTCACCAAAAGTTTCAAACCCAGACTCAGTTTCAAATCTGCAAAAGTTAAAGTGCTAAGTACTTCCACATTCACTAACTCAATGAAAGCAAATCTCCAACTGGCTAAGGAGAAGTTGGCTAAAATCAGGGAAACATAGGGCAAGAAGCATAGATCTCTGTCTCTGGAGTATAAACTAGGTGATCTTGTTTGGCTCTCATCAGAGCACTTGGTTTTAGATGAATGCCTCTTTCACAAACTCACTGAAAGGTGGATAGGACCTTTTCAGGTCACATCATTGATTCACAGCACTGAACATTTAGGGGCTATGAAATTGCCTCTCTTATGCTTAATGCACATTTATAATATAGTAAACATCTCATGCATCAAACCTTATGTGGAACTGCAGGACAGTCAACCTAACTATAGATCTTCTCCCCTATAAGCTCATAACCTGTTCAAGGGCTGGAAAACCCCCCAGTTACTCACCTGTGGGCTTATAGAACATAGTGGTTCAAGTACAAAGGGTATTCAAACATCTATTAAATCTAGTGCTGCTGGAAGGCCTTAAGTAATTATAGGCTTGTGAACTATCACCTAATATGATATACTATAATACATAGGTAGTCCATCATTCAACACATAAAACATATGTATACTGCCAAGAGTCAGCTGGTGTCCCTAACTTTGACCTCTTGTGTCTTTAATCAAAGTCGTCCTTAGCTAGTGTTGCGGGGCTTGAAAAGCCGGAGCTAGCCGAAGCCGAGCCGCAAAAGCCGTCATAACGGCTCGGCAGATTTAGCCAAGCCTCGGCTAAATTTTATGGCTACGGTTTCGAAGCGTAAGGCTTAAGCCACTAAGCTGACAAATAAGTATCCATGTGCACATTCTCATTTATAAAGTTAA
>JBBPUL010000612.1:0-17226 GCA_038094675.1 Spongispora temasekensis | reverse complement strand
AGTCAGAGATAAGAGATAAGGAAACGCACAGCCGTGAACGCTGACTAAAGGGAAGGGCTGTGCGTGGTTAAGTAATACAAGGTAAAAGATAGCGAAGAAAGAAAGGAAAAAGGGGCCGATCGTAACACTTTACATTTTCAATTTACTACAAATGTGGTATTTCTAGGTTACAAGTTTTTATCACAGCACAACCTTTCCATTGATTGGAAGAAGCATTCACTAGCTTTAGATAGATGTGGAGACATTTGTAATCAATGAGCATCTAATTTACATTTGTGCACTTTGTCCTTGACAGAACAAGAAAATTTAAAGAAGGAACTCCTGGTTGAGTTGCACAACTATTTGGATGTATTTTTAGAACAGGAATCCACTTGAATGCCCCTGCATAAGACTTGGGATTATGCAATCAATTTGTAGCCTAATTTTGTACCTAAAAAGGGCAAACTTATCTCCATGTCTCAAATATAACTATCTGAGATCCACAGTTTTCTAGATGATAAACTAGAAAAAGGATATATTTGCCCTTATAAGTCGCCTCAAATGGTGCCAGTGTTCTTTATCCCTAAAAAAGATGGAAAAAAGTGACTTGTAATGGACTACAGATATTTAAATGAGGATACCATTATCAATGCATATCCTTTACCTTGCATAGATCAACTGGTTGATAGGCTTCATGGTGCTGACATGTTCACCATGCTGGATCTTCATTGGAGCTATATAAACATTCATATAAAAGAATGAAATAAATGAAAAGATGCCTTTGTTACTCTCTTTGGTTCTTTTGAACCCTTAGTTATGTATTTTGGTTACAAAATGTGCCTGCAACATTTCAGGCCATGATGGATAATCTTTTTCACGAGTGCTATAATGATACTAGTGCTTATTTAGATGATCTCATTGTATTCACAACTAGCTTGTCTCATTCTCAGCATGCTGAAAAAGTTTGTGAGGTTTTGCAGATCATACAGGTTAATGATCTTTACTGCAAACCTTCAAAATGTTTCTTCTTTAAATCCTCTGTTGACTATCTGGGTATGGTCATATCTAAAGATGGGGTAGAAATGCAAAAATCAAAAACAAGTACTATTGCAGAATGGCCATGACCACAATTAGTCAAACAAGTAGAAAACTTTATACACACATCTAAACCATTAATGGAGTTGACAAAGAAAGATATATCTTAAACCTGGGGTCCTGATCAGGAAAATGCATATATAACATTAAAAGAAAAATTCACAACCGTGCCTCTACTTGCATACCCAGATAGTGATAAAGAGTTACACATAGAAACAGATACATCAGACATCACCACAGGAGCTGTGCTCTTGGTATATGGAGAAGATAGTCTCTGGAGACCATATGCTTTTATTTTTTATTCATTTGACTCTGCAGAATGAAACTACCCTATTTATGATAAAGAGATGGCAGCAGTCATTTGTGCTTTGAAAGAGTGGTGACACTATCTAATAGGATATCCAAGATTTGAAATCTGGACTGACCATAAAAACTTGGAATATTAGAAGAAACCCCAAACTTTATTGCCACACCAAGCTTGATGGCATGCCTTGTTACAGGAATTTAATTATGTGTTAATTTACAAATCTAGGTCAACCAATGGATGTGCAGACACCTTATTCAGATGTCCAGACTATGGCAATGCATTACAGAAGCTAAATAAAAACATAACGATGCTATCACAATAGGTTATTGTTACGACAGGCGTGGGTAGCATCAGCCGTAGACTCGATGCGCAACCTAAAGCTGCAAGATGAAGGCGAGGGGCGTAGGTCCTGAGCACAATGCACAGAGACTAGTCACTACTCTGCCTAGGTGAGTATGTAGCGATGTCGAAGACGAAGGTAGAGTATCCTTGAGCGAAGATGCTGTGAGGCCAAGTGGTTCGAAGGGAGAGCAGAGGGGAGCGAGAGGGTCAAAGACATAATAGATTGCTATCTCGAGTAGGCTCAAGCTGGAGATACATTGCTCGTGCTATGCTCTATTTATATATGTAGAGTCCTGCGCACAGACCAAGCAGTGCTACAGCTCAATAAGAGAGAAACCCAAATGTGGTAACTGGAGATAGAGGAAATGAGTCATGCACAGTGCGAAACGAGTCAGAAGGCTGTGTATAATAGAACTACATAGAATGCCATGGAACGCATGAGTCACAGATAAGAGATAAGGAAATGCACAGCCATGAATGCTGACTAAGAGGAAGGGCTGTGCGTGTTTGAGTAATACAAGGTAAAAGAGAGCGAAGAAAGAAAAGAAAAGGGGCTGATCGTAACATTACCCCCTTAGTAGGGTCAAAACCTTAGTGAGACCTCTTTCTACAATCCTTGGCAAGACCCGACGGGCGATCCACACATGTTACTCTCTCCGACCGAGTTGAAACAAAAGTCGTTGTCCTTGTCTAGTGCTGGTGGGGATCGAGGTGGAGGTACCGGAAGCACGCGGCCAGAGCGCTGAGAGCAGGAGGAAGTACGGGAGGTGCGGAACCGAAAGGAACCTTGGGAGTGGTGAGAGCTGCGAGAAGAAGCTGAGGAGGAAGAGGATGTGGGTGGGGAACGATGGTTGCGGAAGGGGCAAGCAGCCTGGATGTAACCAGGGGAGCGGTGATGACAGAACGGGCATGTGTAGTGGGGGCAGTGAATTCGAATGTGCCCAAGCCTGTGACACATGAAGCACGAATCGCGGTATCAGTTGTGGTCACTTGGGCAGGGTAGGTCTCCCTGCAGGATACGACGTTGGACAGTAGCTTCTTGCATGCGATCAAAGCGGGCTTGGAGGGCGTCAATAGCCAATGCTTCCATGGGGTCGATGGGGGAGGAGGAGGCGCTGGGCATTCTATTGACTGTGGGGACCGAGTCCCAAATGATCTCGGAAGGTGAAGGGGAAGGGGAGCGCAAAGCTCCTGATGGAGATGCTTGTGGGGACCGTGACAGTGGCGGTTTCTCGAAGGTATCTGTCGATGTCTTGGATGAACTCTAGGTATCCCATCTGGTGAGCTACGTCGTGGATATATCCCATGGCCCGAGAGTGGATGTTTCAGATGGAAGCCCTGATGAGGGCGGTGCTGTGATTGTCATTACCAATGAGGGATCGGAAGAGGTGGGGGAGTCGTTCCAGCTGGAGGTAGAGCATGAAAAGGAGAAAGAATAATGAAGAGGGGTCGGTAAAGGCCGAAATCCCCGTAAACATGTGAGGGTCCGTGAGGAACTCATGGAGTGCACTATGCTCATCGTCGGTGGGGTCGGAGGACTGAAGGGTGTGGGCATGGATGGGGATATCTACAGAGATTATGGGGGTTGGGGCGTCGGTGGGCGGCTCAAGGACAGGGACGGTATATGGAGTGCTTGGGCTAGGCAGAATATCGTCCATTGCCAGTACCACAGCATCCTCATGATGAGGAGCATTGGCCATCGTTGGAGAAGGGGTGCACGGCGGCGAAGCAAGATGGTCCTCTATAGGAGGTACTGAAATGGACAGGGACGAGGGAGACGAGAGAGATGTGGTAGAGACATTGGACATGGTAAAAGAAAAGCGAAGAGGCAAGGGGGCGAAGACAATGGTAGGCGTTGTGAGGCGAGGAAGCTATTGCTTTGAGGGAGAGAAGGTCTTCGGGTGGAGGTTCTTATATTCCTGGAGGGCGGACTTTGCATTTTTTAGATTCCATTCTGGAACCCAGGAGTCTTCTTCGGCGGTGTAGCCCTTCCATCGGATCAGGAACATGCGGGAGTGTGGTGTTCCTTGGTGGCGTATAACCTTCTCAATCTCATATTCTTCCTCACCTTCTATTAGCTCCGGGGGTGGAGCTGGGAAGTTCGGGCCGTGTACGCTGTTTTCGCGATAGGGCGATAAGAGGGAAGCATGAAACACGGGGTGAATCTTCCATGTCACCGGGAGGCGGAGTTTGTAAGTCAGAGGAGATAGGACATCCGTGATAACGAAGGGTCCTTCTCTTTTGGGTGCAAATTTGGGGTTTGCAATGCAGCGATTGAGGTTCTTTGCTTCTAACCACACTTTATCTCCTTTGGTGAATGGGGTAAAAGAGCAGCGAGTTCGGGATGCCATCACCTGGCATGTGAGTTCGTGGGCAGCGAGTGCCTCATCCCTTGCTGTGGATAGGGCCTTGAGGCATTCTTCCAGGGCAGGAAGTGGCGTTTCCGCAAGGACCGTGGGGAGGGCACGGGGTTCGAAGCCGTACATAAGGTAGAATGGTGACTTTCCTGTGACGGAGTGAGGGCGGTGGTTATGTGTGAATTCTGCATGGGTGATGTGATCGGCCCACACGGTCGGGTTGTTTCCACAGAAGATCTGAAGGTATGTTTCAACTTCTTGGTTGACGCGTTCAGTTTCGCCATCAGATTGAGGGTGGTATGCTGTGGACAGGGAGAGGTCGTATTTCAGGAGCTTTCCAAGCTCTTGAGTGAAGGTGGATGCAAATTGGGGACCACGATTGTTGCAAACTAGCAACGCACTAAACCTAACTTCGAGGAGAGGAAGAGGACAGGGGGAGCATCAGCGCAAAGGAATGCTCGGGCTAGTCCGCACCGGGGTTTGGTTATAGCAACACGGCAATCTTCGGAGGAGTGGTAGGAAGCCGACTACTTGTATACGGCTATACCGACGGCGAGGGCGAGGACGAGGTACGACTCGTAGATGGTGAGGATGAGCGATATGGCCTAACCTGATGCCTTGCTAAGCAGAGGACACCGGATGACGACAGTACACTTAGGGCTAGGCCACAAGAGGTGCAAGCCGAAGAAGGATGACTAGAATCAAGCTGGGGAATCCCAGTTGACCAAGTGCCCTATATATATTAGCATACCATGCGCACGGACCAGCTTAGGGCCGGTGAGGGCAGAGGGCACTACTTAAATAGGAAGTAGAGATAAGAGGGTCCAGGGTAGCGCCACAGAGATAAGGACATGTGGTAGACATGCCGTGGCGGTGGGAGGAATGGAAGAGAAGGCATAGCCTTACCTGGCCCTGAGATCTGGATCGAGATCTGAGATCTGGAGATAAGAGATACGATCGGGAGATCTATCAAGATACAACCCGATATAGAATAGGTGAGCATCTATAAAAGTGTCAATAGGTACAAACAAGGATCAGGGCGCTAAGATGAAGAGATAAGATGAAGAAGGCGCCTGATAAGAGAAAGGGGCTGGATCCATATCCGTAACCCTAGAATAAGGTTGTCTTAGGCACGTAGAGTGCTTCAGTTAGGTTAATGCCGTTGTGGTTACAACAACGATTGGAGATGATCTTGTCGTAGAGGCCCCAGTGGCGGTAAACTTTGTGAAAAAAGAGGGTTGCTACTCCCTCGGCGGTGATTTGTTTCTTAGTAGGGCAGAGAATTACCCCCTTAGTAAGCCCATGGTCGACCACAACCAACAGGCTGTCAAAACCGTTGGATGACGGAAGGTCCGTGATAAGATCGCAGGGTGCCTGTTGGAAAGGGCGCGAGGCGAGGGACTTAATAGGGGACAAAGAGGGAATGGTGGGGTGGGTGTTCGCCTTGTTTTGTTGGCAAAGGGCACAACCTTCGATGTAGCAGCGAACCTGGGTGGCAAGGCCGGGCCACCAAAAGTCATGAGCGACGAGCTGGCGGGTTTTCAGATAACCGGGGTGGCCAGCAGAGGGGTGGTCATGGACGCGCGCGATGACCGAGGGGTGGTTGGGTTCGGGGACGTAGACATGATCACGATAACAAAGGAGGTCTTCTTTGAATTGCCAATCAGAGAGGCGGTTGTGGAGGTTAGGGGCTGTGATAGGTCCTTCGAGGTCGGCGCAGAGGCGGGTGACGAGTTCGTCCATGGTAGAGTGTTTTTTGATGGCTGTTGCGAGGACAGAGTCAATAACTCAGACAAAGAGGGTTTCAGGGAGAAGGGTGACCGCCTGGTTATTGGACTCAGATGAGAGTCTGTCAGGGCGGCGAGAGAGGGCGTCAGAGCCAGAGAGTAGGGAACCGGGGACATGGGTCATCTTGAGATCGAAGTCTGCAAGATCAAGGAGCCATCGTGCTTGGTGATGGTTGAGATTCTGGGGTTGACAGAAATATGTCAGATTCTTGTGGTCAGTGAAGACCTGCACAGGGTATTGTGAGCCACGGAGGTAGTGGCGCCAGGTCTTGAGAGCTCGAATGATGGCCAGGAGTTCTCTGTCAAAGATGTCATAGTTTCGTTCGGCTGGGGAGAATGACTGAGAGAGGTAGGAGCAGGGGTGCCAGTCCCCGTTCGAGTCGGTCTGGAGGAGAATAGCCCCAGTGGCATCGCGTGACGCATCTGTGTCGATTGCGAAAGGTCTGGAGAGGTCTGGGAGGCGGAGGATGGGTCGGGAGAGGAAGAGCTTCTTGAGCTCGTCAAGGAGGTTTGGCATTGGGGAGTCCAAAGCCACACAGCGGTTTTCTTGGTGAGGTCGATGAGGGGGCGGGCGACATCTGAGTACGAAGGAATGAAGCACCGGTAGAAGTTTGCAAATCCCAGAAAAGAGCGCACATCCTTGACTTTCTTCGGGGTAGGCCAGGAGGCGATTCCGTCGAGCTTGATGGGATCCATGGCAAGTTCACCTGGTTTGACGATCATGCCGAGGTACTCCGCCTTGGGAGTGGTGAATTTGCATTTGTTGAGGCGTAGGTGGAGGTCTAATTCCATCATGCGCTGGAGGACTCGGTGGGTGTGTTCGGTGTGGGATTCGTTGTCCGGGGAGAAGATAAGCAGATCGTCCATATAGATGACAAGCCATTCTTCAGCGATCATGTCTCGGAATGAATCATTCATGAAATGCTGGAAAGTCGACGGGGAGTTGTTCATGCCAAAGAACATGATCATGGGTTCGAAGAGGCCTTTGTGGGTGATGAAGGCTCCTTTTCACTGGTGACCATCCTTGATGCACACATTGTTATAACCCCACCGGATGTCAAACTTGGTAAAGACATTGGCTCCCTTGAGCTTGTCGACGAGGTCGGAGACAAGGGGTAGGGGGTAGGCATCGCAGATGGTGTGTTCATTTAGGTACCGATAGTCTTGGCATGGACAAAGTTTGCCATCCTTCTTCTTAACAAAGAAAAAGGGTGAAGCCTGTGGGGACTTGGAGGGACGAATTTTCCTGGAGTGAAGGTTTTTATCTAGGAAGGCTTCGGTTGCCTTTTGTTCCTCGGGGGACAAAGGGTAGATTTTCCCAATCTTTGGGACAAAGGACTCGTCGAGGTTTATTTCATGATTGTAAGGCCGAGATGGGGGAAGGGACTCACAATCCTTTTCCTCAAAGACTTTGGCAAAATCAGAGTACTCAGGGGGCAAAGTGACCTCTTGGGTTTAAGTTCCGGCTTTCTCCGCAAGTTTGGTGGCTTCGGAATAGCGGGCAATGGTGGCTAAGGGCAGGATGTATGGTCCTCCTCGGGTAATGCGGTTGATTGAGTAATGGCTAAGGGTTTGGTGTTGCCATTGTTTCTTGGATTGGATGTCCAGATACGCATGCAGGTGTCTGTGGGTTTCGGGTGTTGTGTTGACACACCGAATCGAGGTTTCCCCAAAGCCTCGAAGAGGTGAGGCACGGTAGTGGGAATCGTGTCGCTTTTGGTCAGCGACATAGGTGTGATAGAGATCCATGGATTGGTCGAGGATTTCTGGGACGGAGATGGTTTGCTTTTCCCAATCAATTGTTGGGTTAGCGAGGCGGAGCCAGGGGAGGCTGAGGATGATGTTTTCCTTGCCGCAGTTCATGAGATAGAAGAGTACTTTTTGGATGACTCCTTCCCCGACGGAGACATAGAGTTCGGTGGAAAATAGGATATCTCCGTTAGAGTTCGCGGATTGATCTACGTTGCGGACGTGAATGGGTTGTTCGAGGTGGGTGCGAGGGAGGTGATGTTTTCAGGCAAAAGCCCAGTCGAGGCAGGAGATTTCCGCTCCAGAGTCAACGAGAGTGGGGGAGTTGACAACTTTCATAGTGTGCGAGGGTACCACGAGTTGAATGGGGATATGCATAGCTCTATTTGATGTGGATACTAGTACAGGCGCATAAGAAACAAGACGTTTGGGAGATACTTGCATTAATGGAGTCCTCCCTTTCAAAAATCCTTTATCCCCACTGCCTCTACGTGAAGGCCTTCATCGTCATCTTCGTCTATGAGACCCGGTATCTCTTCTTCGGCTTTGGTGACCTTTCGGTCAGCTTTGGGGTGTGGGGGGAGATCTTTGAAGGTGGGGCATTTGTTGGAGAAATGACCTGATTTTCTACAGTGAAGGCAGAGTCCTTGTTTGAAGCAGCGTTCTTGCTCTCCAGGGGTGAGTTTCGGAATGCGGATGGCATCCACATCCATGGCATTGGGGTCTTTGTCATGAGGGGTTTGAGTGGGATGGGGGATGAAGGTGGGGGTCGAAGAGTGCTTGTGCTGGCGAGCGACAAGTTTAGCACATTTGTGCTGATCGTCGAGACGAGAGGCATTCTTGATCCAATCGTCAATGGTGATGGGGACGGTATCCATAAGGTACACCTTTTCTGAGAGTGAAGGAGGAATGCCCGTGGAGAAGTAGTGGCAGATGGTGGCTGCCTCGTTGAGTCCCGCTAAGCTGACCTGGTTGCGGAATTCAGAGATGTACTGGTTGAGGGATGGTTGGAAAGTCCCATCGCGTCGCTCGTTGACATGGTAAGTAGCCAACCAGGTCAAAGCATTGGCGGCGGTGTTGGGGCTCTTGAAGTGAGCCTTGAATTCTTTGACGAAGTCGTCCCAGGACCCTAGGGCCATGTTGGTTCCTCGCATGCTTTTCTCCGTGAAAGTATCAGCCCATGTAAGAGCGTTCCCATCGTTCATAAATGACAGGGCGAAACCGATTTTCTTTTTATCTGTTGAGTAGATATCGATGTTAATGGCGAGGTACCATAGTACTGAGCAAAGCCAGGGCATGGCATTGCGTTGTTTACCCGTGAAGGCCTTGGGTTGGGCGAGGCGAAGTTCGGTGGGTTTGGAAGACATCGGGGATGGGGGGCTAGGTGGCGAAAGGGGCGTAGTGGTTCCGGAGCTAGGACTAGGGGGTGTAGTGGACCTCCAAGAGGGGGAGGTTACGAGGGGTGGTGGTGGTGGGTGGAGGCGCCGCTTTAAAGGTGACGGAGGAGCCGAAATGGCTGCGAACTACAACAAGGATAGTCACGTTCGAAGAGCTTGAGCCTTTTGTTACGACAGGCACGGGTAGCATCAGCCATAGACTCGATGCGCAACCTAAAGCTGCGAGATGAAGGCGAGGGGTGTAGGTCCTGAGCACAATGCACAGAGACTAGTCACTACTCTGCCTAGGTGAGTATGTAGCGACGTCGAAGACGAAGGTAGAGTATCCTCGAGCGAAGATGCTGTGAGGCCAAGTGGTTCGAAGGGAGAGCAGAGGGGAGCGAGAGGGTCAAAGACATAATAGATTGCTATCTCGAGTAGGCTCAAGCTGGAGATACATCGCTCGTGCTACGCTCTATTTATATGTGTAGAGTCCTGTGCACAGACCAAGCAGTGCTACAGCTCGATAAGAGAGAAACCCAAATGTGGTAACTGGAGATAGAGGAAATGAGTCATGCACAGCGCGAAACGAGTCAGAAGGCTGTGTATGATAGAACTACATAGAATGCCATGGAACGCATGAGTCACAGATAAGAGATAAGGAAATGCACAGCCATGAACGCTGACTAAGAGGAAGGGCTGTGCATGTTTGAGTAATACAAGGTAAAAGAGAGCGAAGAAAGAAAAGAAAAGGGGCCGATCGTAACAGTTATCATTAATGATGTACATCTTGACTCCCCATTCCTAGAATGTCTACAGAAAATGTAATGTCCAAAAACCTAAAAATACCATTATTAGTGACTTGTTGGTTCAACAATCAGCAGTCTGTATTTATCAACAACAATAATTTTTGTACCTCCTAGATTGAGAATTGAACTCTTAACTTTATGTCATGACTCTCCTCTCACTGGACATGCAGGTCAACAGTGAACATATTCAACCATAGCACAGCATTTCTTCTGGCCAGAAATGAAAAAAAGAAATAAACAACTATATTAACTGTTATTAAATCTGTGCTCAGTCTAAAAATACATCATATCCACTGGCTGGCAAATTACTCCCCTTTCTATTCCCCAACATCTCTGGTAGGATATTTCCATTGACTTTATTTTAGGATTTCCCACTATCAATGGGCTAGATTCCATCTATGTAATCATTGATCGATTCTCCAAAGAAGTTGTTTTTGTGCTGTGCACCAAAACTATCAACTCAAAAGAACTAGCAGCTCTATTTAGGGACCACATCTGGTGCAAGCATGGCCTTCTCAAAAGCATAGTTTCTAATAGAGAACTACAGTTTTTTTTTTCACATTCACAGTGGAACTGTGCAAACTATTAAAAATTGAACAAAAAATGTCAACCACATACCATCCACAAACAGATGGACAACCAAAATGTATTAATCATGACCTCGCCCAATATATTCATTGTTACATGTCAAAAGATCAAGAATCTTGGTCAGAATATGTCAAGTTGGCAGAATTTGCACACAACAACATGGTTACATGCGCTACTGGTAGCATACTCTTTTTAGTCTCATGCAACTATATGCTGCATATGGGACTCAAAATCCCTAAAGCTTCTTTCACTGCTGGACAGTTTATATTACAAACAGAAAAAGCATACACCCAAATTGAGCTATCACTTAAGGCCAACACAGAAAAAATGAAAGTATAGGTTGAAAAGAAGAGATTGGCTGCACCAGAATATTGCATTGGTGATTCTGTTTGGTTATCAACAGAACATTTACAACTGCCTTATACTTCTGTGAAGCTTACTCAGAAATGGATTGGATCATTTGAGATCTTGAAGGCCTCACCAAATATGGTCACCTTGAAACTACCAAGTAGAATCAAGATCCATCCCACAATCAATGTCTCCAGGGTTAAGCCCTTTAAAGACCAATTACCTGTCAGCAAGCCTGATGTGATTCACATCTCAGAAGATGGATCTAAGGAGTTCAAAGTCAATTACCTCCTGGACTCATGATTCACTTGACATGGTCTATCTTATTTAGTAAAATAGAAAGGATATGACATCAGTGATGCCACATGGCAGGCCACCTCAGACTTAACCAATGCTTCTCTGGCCATTAAGAAGTTTCACAGAAAAAATCCAGCTGCACCCAGAAAGTTAATGGTGTTACTTTGGAAGAATTCACATCCCTGTTCTATGACTCCAATTGAATCTGGAATCTTCAATCAAAAGACAGAGTAATATTGTAAATGCTACAAAAGCACCATATTCAAACTCTCCTCATTTCTATGAGCAGTCTGGTAAAATACACTGGCTTATGTAATATGATGTCATAGTCTAGACTACCTTATAGTAGACACATGTAGCTTAGTCAGACCTTATGTATTTAATATAGTAGAACATATATAAAGTGACCAAGAGTTGAGCTGAGCTCCAGATTTGACCTCTTGTGTCTTTGACCAAAGTCTTAAGCCCCCACCTTAGTTTCTTTTTATTTTTAGTTGAGGCCAAGGGTCATGTACATTAGCATTTGCTTTGGTCACTTCAAGAAATAAAAGCACATGGCCTCCAAAGACCATCTTCTCCATAGATTGAGAGCACTGCTTCTGTTGTGATGTCTGAAGCATCTGTTTTAACTTGTAACTCTTTGTCACTGTTTGGGTATGCAAGTAGAGATACAGTTGTGAATTTTTCTTTTAATGTTATATATGCAGTTTCTAATCTGGGCCCCAGATCCATGATACACCTTTTTTTGGTTAACTCTGTTAACAGTTTGGATTTGTACACAAAGTTTTCTATAAAACATCAATAATAATTACATAGTTCTAAGAATAACTGCACTTGCTTGACTGATTGCAGTTGGGGCCAATCTGCAATAGCACTGGTTTTTGATTTTTGCATGTCTACCCCATCTTTAGATATAACTATACACAGATAGTCTACAGAAGATTGGAAAAAGAAACATTTCAAAGGTTTGCAATATAAGTCATTATCTCATAAGACCTGCAAAACCTTGCAAATGTTCTCAGCATGCTGAGTATAAGACAACTCAGTTATAAACACAATAAGATCATCCAAATAAGCACCAGCATCATTGTAGTGATTATGAAACAAATTGTCCATCATAGCCTAAAATGTAGCAGGCACATTCTTGTAACCAAAATATATAACAAGGGGCTCAAAGGAACCGAAAGGAGTGATGAAGGCACCCTTCCATTTATCACCTTTCTTTATATGAACATTTGTATAACCCTATCAAAGATCTAGTGTGGTAAACATGTCAGCACCATAAAGTTGATCAACCAGTTGATCAATGTGAGGCAGTGGGTATGTATTGGTAACAGTACCCCCATTTAAATATTGATAGTCCATGACAAGACATTTTTTACCATCTTTTTTGATATAAAGAAAACTGGCACCATTTGAGGTAACTTAGAGGAACAAATATAAAATTTTGCCAGCTTAGTATCAAGGAAGGTACAAATCTCAAAAAGCTCCATTTGAGACATCAGAATCAATTTGCCCTTTTTAGGAATAAAATCTGGTTGCAAATCAATTGCATGATCCCAAGTCTTATGCAGAGGTATATGAGTGGATTTCTACTCTAAGAAAACATCCAAATAGTCATGTAACTCTGCTGGAGGTTCCTTCTTAAGAGATTCTTGTTCCATCAAGGACAAAGCATGTAAAGATAAATTAGATGCCTGTTGAGTACAAATATCACCACATCTATCAAATGCTAACAAATGTTTCTTCCAATTAATGGAAGGATTGTGTTGTGCTAAAAACTCATAACCTAAGAAGACCACATTTGTGGCTAGGTTGAAGACATAAAGATGCAAGGGGAATGAGTGTGCCATGTTGTTCCATCAACCATATGTGCTACAATATTACAATAATGGCTAATACCTTTGTCAACATTGGCTGATCTGTCAGCATTGTAAACTTCTATTGGTCTTTTGAGTTGTTTGCATGTGATGGCATTTGCCATAACAAAACCTTGGTTGATAAAACAATGTGTAGCACCATTATTGACTAATGCAGATACCCAAACCAAAGATCTGTTCTGTTAGATCTTTGTAGTTTTAACTCTACTTCTAGAGCATTTTCATAGAGATGATATGTCTTATATGGCATCATGCAGATATACTGAGGAATTTTATAATTTTTTTTTTTTGTTTATTTCTGCAAAATTAAGCACCCAATGTTTTTCTTTCAGGGTCAAGCTCAATTGAGACTTCACAGTGGTATAACCATCTGGTAAACTAAAGTAACCAAAGTGGTGACACTTGATTACAACCCTCAGCCTCAATTACACACAAAAAAGAACTAAGGATAGGGGCTAAGGACTTTGGTCAAAGACACAAGAGGTCGAAGCTGGGGCTTAGCTTGACTCTTGGCCACTTTATATATGTTCTACTACATTAAATACATAAGGCATTACTAAGCTACATATGTCTAACTCTAACATGAGGCAGTCTAGACTATAATGTCATAGATAAGTAGATAAGGATGACATCAGATCACATGATGGGTCTAGCCTTGTGACATCATATTATGTAAGCATGTGGGTATTACCAAAATACTTGTATAAAGATGAAGAGTTTAAATATGGTGGTTTTAAAGTATTTGTAACATAGGCTACTACATTGAGATGACAGCTCATGTGCAGGAAATGATTTGGGCTGGTATGTTTCATCTTCAGCCATCTTTGCAAGTTCATGCATGTCAAACACAGAATAATTATAAGAGAAATGCATTGATAAATTATTGACAACTAGTTCTAATTCTTTCCAGTCATCTTCTTCAACTATGTCATGATATAAATCAAGAAACTCTGAAACAGGTACATAGTCCAAAACATTATTTTTTGGTTTATCTAATTTCACATAAGAAGAGTTGGAAATAGAAGTATTAAAGAAAATATTGTCCAAGACCACTGACACTCTTATATCAGTGGTTGGCATCAAAAACCTGCCTTGGCCTTGTTTTCAGCTATGATCCTATTATGCCAATAGGCCTCAGCTTCATTCATCATCCAAGCTTGATGGTGTGAAAACAGTTGTGCAGCTGCTTGGGGCTATATAGGAGGAAATAGACTTTAGAGGAGCAAGATCTTTATTGGACCTTGTGGCAGTGCCACAAGCTGTGCACATGCCTCATACAGAGTGCAATTTCAGGGGTGGCAAGAGGGGTTTATGGAACACATTGCCCAAATGTGACCCTTTTGTTGACAACCAAAACATGTATATGTGTCTGGCATCCTTGGGTTCTGGACCATCTTTCAATCAATGTCCATGGGCACACCATAGCTGGGTTGCATTCTGGTCAGTGTGAAGTGAGGGGTGGTTAGGGGGTGAGGGAGTAGGTGCAGGCCAATGATAAAACCTGACATTAGATGAGTTAAGGCAATATTATTTTTTTATTTATGGCTGTATAGGCCTTGATGTGCCCTGTGATATCATCCACTGCCAGATTATCAGTGGAGTGGAGCTCATGCTCCATATAAATTTTGTAATTAATGGCTCTTTTAATATGTAGACCACTTCTTCTACACTGCATTTTGTATCCACATACAAACTTGTGAACTCCCTTATGAAGGTGTGAAAGTCACCACCTTACTTCAGATTTAGCAGCTTTTTATAAGACTTATGCTGCAGCAAGTTGATGACAAAGTATTCTTTTATTGCAACTTCTATATTGGCCACACTTGGCCATTTGTCAGTATTATTCTCATCAATGAACTTCTTCAACATTTATTTGTACTGTGGATTGAATGGCATTGCTGATCATATGGCACAGGATGATATAGATCTCTTCTCTTTGGTCATAATTCTTAACCTTCAGATAGAGTTTCATTTTGACCCACCATAATTGGAAGGTTGCCTTGTTGCCATTCCATATTCTAGCATTGCCTAGAGTTGACTTGGTTTTCTTATTGAACTCCACCCTCAGGGATGTGAATTGGTCAATTAAGTCATCATTATTCCTGATATCTTGGTTTAATGAAAAAAGAGGAAAGGAGATAGAAGCAGTATAATGGTTTGATGAGGGAGGAGTGGCTTTGTGAGCCTCAAAAAATGCTTTGAATAAAAAAGGGGAGATGTTACCAGCTTCTAGTTGGAAGTCAGTATTGCCAGTCTAGTCCCAATCAGGTTTTAGAAGGATGCATTTGACACCAAAGTAGGTGCATTTGATCTATAATCAAATCACACAAGATCCTGATACCCATATGTGTAAACAACTGCCTAGCTATTTCCAGAAAATACACATATAGTAATGGACCATCACTTGCACCAGTGACTTTTTGTTGGCATATTTTTTATTACCACACAAAATATACATAGATCATTCACCACAAATGTATTACTATGTATATTTTTAACTTAATTTTTTAGAGAGCATTGAGAGTATTATGTATGGTGCAGAGTGATGTGAAACTTCTGCTTCTTATCAGCATGGCACCACCACTTGCGCCAGCCTAAAATGTGCAAATCTATTCCTTGCTGAGTTACAATGATTATCTAATCTTCATTCAGACTATCACCATCTGTATCATTGTCGCCACTCTCTGGCTGATCTCCATGTTTGACATTCAAGTTGATGCTCATGATATCTGGCTTAGGGAGCAGCTTCTCAAGTTTTCCACACTTTGGTTGATCTCAACATGCTTTCTGCTTCTCCAACTTCACTGAGTTCCTTTCAACTTTCCAGGCCTCGACTTCCTCCTTGTAAGTCTCTTTTTGAGCCATATTTCACTTTCTCTGCTCATTTTCTGCCTCTTTCTATATTTCCAGTGCCTTGGCTCTACTTTCCCTCTGTTTCTTCCTATTCTCATGCTGTGCTTCTTTATTGACTGTAGCTTTCTTGAATTCAATAACTTGATTGTGGAAGGTATCTGCAGTTAGTAGCCTGGGCATCCCACCAGCCATGAGTTTTCCCTTCCTTTTCTTTTCTTTCCTTTTCTTTTCTTTCTGAGCAGCCAACTAACCCATAATTCTGTTGCAGTGGATTGACTGTAGGACAAGTGCTGACTGCAACTTGATGGTGCATGCTTTGTGTTGGTCTTCACATGCAAGTGACTGGTGCAGGGCTTCCTGATATATATGTTCTAGTTTGGTTCCCAATCTAATAGCTCATGTTTCTGTTTTCAAGTGGGTATCAGCAGTGATGGTTAATAGATGAGCATCTGACTTGTCACTAAGGTAAGGGTTGTCTCATTCACCAAAAATGATGCTGATGTTGACTTGAGTGCCTCCACAGTATCGTGAACCATTAGATTCTGTCCACTGGCCATGGATTTCCCATCTGCTGCTGTGGCTACCAGTGACTTGGAGCCAGATCCCTGATCAAGTGTTTCCAAGTCAAACACTGATGGCAGAGTGTCCAAATTGGATTCAGATGCTGATGGTGTGATATTAGATGCTGACAGGGCAATACTGTGAGCCTTCTGCACCTGATACAGATAGATAGCCTTTGAAATGACCTGAACAGGAACAGGACTCAGTTGTGAGAGGGGCATATGACTCACACATGATGTTTCAGCTGTGTGCCATCTTTTGGGTGAGATGGCATTTGGGTTTAGAGGCCAGACAGCAGTGCATATTGTTTGTAATATGAGTGTCTTTTTATGAGCATGAGCATAGATAGGTAGAAATTTCCCCTTTCCAATCTTTTGGCATGTGTCCTTCATGTACTGATCATGTTCGACAGTCCAGTAATACTTCAGAACTCTAAAAATGCCAATATCCAAAGCTTGGTAGACATGGGTAGTATGTGGTGGATAACAGAGGACATGGATGTTGTTGACCCTTGTATAGTCTAGAAACTCTCTTGTGTAATGTGAATTGTGTCCATCAACAAGAACAAGATGTGCACATCCATTAGTTTTCATGTGGGTCTTATGATCAAGATCATTAATCCAGAGCCATCCTAACTCTCCATCTGTCTAGCCCTTTGGGGAGTGGGCAATGCTAGCATTTGGGTGAGCATATTATTTTACCCTTTTCAAGAGTGCTCACCTTGCACCTAAAGTATTATTTTGGTGCCATTTGGTCGAGAAGTGTTGTCCTCTATAAATTATATTTGGTGGTATATCTCCTCCATCTGCACAGATTGTTACAATCACAGTAATAGTTTCACAGTTGCCATCATGTTGCTGATATTGTAGTTTGGCCCCAACAAGACCCAATACTCATT
>JBBPUL010000610.1:0-17259 GCA_038094675.1 Spongispora temasekensis | reverse complement strand
TATGAGGGTGTCTGAGGTCTCGGACAATATTTCTTTAAATTCTGTTCCTACTTACGAAAATGCTTTAAATACAAAAAATAGTGTTTCAGATTACGTACCTGTTTCGGAAGTGTTTGATTCTTATTACAATGAACCAGAATGGGAAGAGATTGCTCCTGTAATTAATTCTGTTGATTTATCTTCTTCCTTTAATTATGAAGTGTTTGACATGCGAGAACTCGCCAAAATGGCTCAGAACGAAAACTATGAGCCTATCTCGTTCCCGTCACATGAATTGTCATCTCGATATGGTAGCCCATCAGACGAATATTCCGTCGCGAAGCCTCAATTGAGCTCGGCCCCGGAAGAAAAACATTGGGTGCTTAATTTCACACAAATACAAAAAAATACTTTAAATTATGAAACCCCTCAGCACATCAGAATGATGCCGTATAAGACACGGCACTTACGAGAAAACGCTCTAGAAGTGGAGCTTAAACTACGAAGGAATGACCAATCTTCGGTCTGGGTGTCCACTTTAGTCGACAGTGGAGCTACTCATTGTTTTGTCGACCAAGGATTTGTCACAGCTAATGCTATCGCTTGCGAAGAATTGGCTAGACCAATAGAAGTCAGGAATGCAGATGGATCTGCAAATGTGGGAAGAGGAATCACCCATGTCTGTCAAGTCCACGCAGAAATGACAGATGGCAACAGGATTGCTTACTCGTTTCCGTTAACATTATACGTATCCAACTTAGCTACAAATGCAGTTTTCTTAGGATACGAATTCTTAAGTCAGTATAATCCGTCCATAGATTGGAGAAATCACACCATGACTTTTAACCGCTATAATGATGTGACTGTAAACAAAATATCTCTGGAAGAACAAAAACAAATCAAAACGGAGGTTCCTAGCGAATTTCATGACTTTTTAGATGTATTTTCAGAACAGGAATCTACCAGAATGCCGCTGCGCAAGACGTGGGATCATGCAATCGATTTGCAACCAGATTTTGTACCCAAAAAGGGTCGTGTAATTCCTATGTCCCAAATGGATCTACTGGAAATTCGTAAATTCCTTGATGGAGAACTAGAAAAAGGTTATATTAGACCCTTGAAGTCACCTCAAACGGCGCCGGTGTTCTTTATACCTAAAAAAGACGGAAAAAAGAGATTGGTGATGGATTACCGTTATCTAAATGAAGGAACGGTCACAAACGCATATCCATTACCTCGTATTGATCAACTGGTTGACTGGCTTCGTGGTGCCGACATGTTTACCACACTGGATCTTTGATGGGGTTATACCAATGTGCGAATGAAGGAAGGTGACGAATGGAAGTGTGCCTTTGTCACACCTTTTGGGTCCTTTGAACCCCTGGTCATGTACTTTGGCTACAAAAATGCGCCTGCAACATTTCAGGCTATGATGGATGATTTATTTCATGATCGCTACGATGACACTGGTGCTTATTTGGACGATCTTATTGTTTTTACTACTGGGTTATCTCATGCAGAGCACGCACAAAAAGTTCGCGAGGTTCTTCGGGTCTTATGGGATAACGACCTTTATTGTAAACCTTCTAAATGTTTCTTCTTTAAATCGACTGTCGACTATCTGGGTATGGTCATATCTAAAGACGGGGTGGATATGCAACAAAACAAAACGAAAGCAATTGCGGAATGGCCCCAACCGCAATCAGTAAAACAAGTTCAATCTTTCTTGGGACTTTGTAATTATTATAGACGCTTCATTGAAAACTTCGCACATACAGCCAAACCCTTAACGGAGCTGACCAAAAAAGATGTGCCATGGTCCTGGGGACCTGCACAAGAGGAAGCGTACTTAACCTTAAAAGAAAAATTCACAAAAGCACCGCTACTCGCATACCCCGATAGTACCAAAGAACTGAGGGTAGAAACAGACACTTCAGACATCGCTACGGGAGCAGTGCTCTCAGTCCACTGTGAAGATGGTCTCTGGAGACCTTGTGCCTTTATCTCGCACTCTTTCAATGCCGCAGAACGAAACTATCCTATTTATGATAAAGAGATGGCCACTATCATTCGTGCACTTAAAGAATGGTGTCATTACCTTATTGGTAGCCCACGATTTGAGATCTGGACAGACCATAAAAATCTTGAATACTGGAAAAAACCGCAAACCTTATCACCACGCCAAGCTCGATGGCACGCTACGTTGCAGGAATTTAACTATGTCTTAATCTATAAACCTGGGTCTACCAATGCTAGAGCAGATGCCTTGTCAAGAAGACCTGACCATGGTGATGCAGTGCAGAACCTTAACAAAAATATCACAGTGCTGCCACCGCAAGTTATTATAAATGATGTCCACTTAGAATCACCATTCCTGGAGAAATTGCGAAAAACGTCCAAAAACCTAAAAATACCATCGTCTATTACCTGTTGGTTTGATGAAAGCCAATCTGTATTTATCAACGACTCCAATCGCGTTTTTGTACCTCCAGGATTGAGGATAGAACTTCTCACTCTCTGCTACGACTCTCCAATTGCCGGACATGCAGGTCAACAGCGCACCCTATCCACTATCTCTCAGCATTTCTTCTGGCCTGAGATGAAAAAAGAGATTAATGAATACGTTG
Source organism: Spongispora temasekensis (assembly GCA_038094675.1). Taxonomy (NCBI): domain Eukaryota; kingdom Fungi; phylum Basidiomycota; class Agaricomycetes; order Boletales; family Boletaceae; genus Spongispora; species Spongispora temasekensis. The sequence goes on along the minus strand of JBBPUL010000610.1, from coordinate 14,653 downwards.
ATCGTTGCCAAATTTGCGCTCAGTCCAAATCATCGTTCCGTCCTCCGGCAGGCAAACTTGCCCCACTACCTATTCCTAAACATCCCTGGGAGGATATATCTGTCGACTTTATTTCTGGCTTCCCTGCAGTAAATGGCCTAGATGCCATATGTGTTGTCATAGATCGATTCTCTAAGGAAGTGGTGTTTACGCCATGTTCCAAATCCATTAATTCTAAAGAGCTGGCTATACTATTCAGAGACCACGTCTGGTGCAAGCATGGTTTGCCCAAAACAGTGGTTTCAGATCGCAGACCTCAGTTCTCTTCGGCATTCACCACAGAGTTGTGCAAATTGCTTAAGATCGAGCAGAAACTCTCTACCACCTACCATCCGCAAACAGACGGACAAACGGAGAGAGTCAATCGTGATTTAGCACAGTATCTCCGTTGTTACGTATCCAAGAACCAGGAATCTTGGCCGGAATATGTCAAAATGGCTGAATTCGCTCATAACAACACGGATACACGAGCTACTGGTAGCATTCCCTTCGCAGTCACTAGAAATTATATGCCGCGCATGGGTTTCGAAGTGAAAAACAACACATCTATCGCTGGGCGATTCCAAACCGAATTAGGAAAAGCACATGCCGAAGTAGAAAATGCTCTTCGTGCTAACGCAGAAAAAATGAAAGTGCAGGCAGAAAAGAAGAGATCAACTGCACCGGAATATATTATTGGAGATTTCGTCTGGCTATCCACGGAACATTTACAATTACCCTATGCTTCTGCGAAGCTCACACAAAAATGGATAGGACCATTTGAAGTTTTGAAAACTTTCTCCAACACAGTCACGCTTAAACTGCCGGCCAGAATCAAAATACATCCTACGGTCAATATTTCTAGAGTTAAACCATTTAAAGATCAGTTGCCTGGACAACCTGTCAGCAAACCTGATGCAGTGCATATCTCTGAAGATGGTTCCGAGGAATTTGAAGTAGAAACCATTCTCGACTCGCGTTCCACTCGACGTGGGCTTTCTTATTTGGTTAAATGGAAAGGATATGACGTCAGCGATGCAACTTGGCAGCCAGCTGTTGATCTCATCAATGCTCCTCTGGCTATTAAGGAGTTCCACAGAAAAAATCCGGCTGCGCCCAGAAAAGTCCAAGGAGTAACTCTCCAAGAATTCACATCTCTATTTTATGCCTCTGGTTGATCTGGAATCTCAACCTAAAGACGGGGTAGTGTTGTAACTACATTCAAACTCGCCTCCTTTTTCTGATCTCAACGGTGTGGCACACCGGATTACGTAATATGACATCACTGGTCTAGACCGATCACGTGACATGACATCATCAATGACGTCAGAGGTCTGGACCTCCTTATCTCTTATCTATGACATCATTAGTCTGGACCACCTCATGTTAGACACATGTAGCTTAGTCATACCTCATGTATTTAATATAGTAGACAATATATAAACCAGGCCAAGAGTCAAGCTGTCTCCAGCTTCGACCTCTTGTGTCTTTGTGACCTAAGTCGCGGTCCTCCACTTTAGTCTTCTCTCTTTTCTTTGGTTAGTAGAGGCCGACGGTCGTGTCCTTGCTAGGTCACTTCAGTTTGGAGGTGAAATCTTGGGCAGCTGGGAAATCCTTGGCATCTGAGTAAGTGCTGCCAGAGTCTGATGCCACAGGAACCTCCACACTGAAGGGAGAATCCTGTGCCAGCAACATCGTAACAGTGGTTACAGCTTCGACGAGTGGCGGGGTAGTTGCAGCTAACACATTAGAAGGAAGTGGTAGCCTCAGTTGCTGCTGGCACGAGTGGCAGGCTAGCAGCAACATAAATGGCTACATTGATTTCGTGAGCTTCGTCCTTGTTGAGTTTGAGCTCGTTGAGAAGCGCGAGTATAGTTTCTGTACAAGTTGTAAGATATGATAACAAAAGGCAAGATTAAAACCACACCGATTTTGGCAGAGTGAGAGTTACGGGGCGACATTGCTGGTACATTGGTTGATACACTTGGGTGGTGGTTCACGCAACGTTGGGGGGAGGACTGATGAGAGGCCTGGCTTATATACATAGAGGATAGATCACACGTACCATTCAGGTGCACTGGGAACAACATGAATCGGCAAGTTAGCAACGTGCTGGAAACAAAATGGTGGGGCCGAAGAGCAAAGAATGCTAAGTTCTCAAGTGAAGACCACAACTCCTCGGCCACGGTGCTTGAAAGAGATCTCTGAGCAGATAGATACACCAAAATTGGCACACGTTTAGATGCTCACCATATCATGCGTGGCCACTGGGCTCCACAATGATGCTGGGTTGAATGCTAACCTCACTTCCTACAAAATAGACTGTTGGTGTTTCTCTGAGTCGATCGGTTACTTACTACCATGTCTGACTTGGAGTTACCCGATGAAGTAGTGCTGGCTCCAATTATGCTCATGTTACCTGAATTCCTCGACCTCAACAGCACATCACTCACCTACCTATATGACTATCCTGTGGTAAGTCTTTCTGTTGGTGGCCTTGGAAGTGGCAGAACTTATGCACTTAATGTCAATACTTAGACTTTTTCTGTTGAAGTCAAGTCTGAGAACTCTGCCTCGGAATCACAAAAAACATATGAGTCTGATGACACCCTTCCATGTCGCAGCGTGCGAGCAGCCAGCAAGAACCAGGGTGGCAGAGACTTGCAGGTAGAGGACAACGTGGACTCCTCTGTGCATCGTAGAAAGAACAAAATGCCAGGCGAAGCGAGACCCGCTCAAATTATGCTTACCTTATCTGACATGCTCAGGTTCGATGGCACGTCTTTCACTTACCAGCATGCCTATCCTGTGGTGAGTCCCTTCTATACACACTCTTGGAAATGCACTAGGCTTAATGTGAATGCCCTATACTCTAGACTGTTACTGTCAAGGTCAAAGACCCACACGAGGACTCTGACTTAGAGTCACCAAAGTTGATGAAGCATGAACCTGAGGATGACCAAATCATTCTGTGCTGCAACACGTGAAGTGTCCACAAGAGCAAGAGATGCCTGGATTTGTGTGCAGATGGCAATGTGGAGTCTGTGTTGCACAGAAACAATGAGGTGCTGGACTCTGAGATGGGTGTGATTGCGGTATGTCTTTGTCTATTGTTAATGTAGTGCTCTTCAACTACTACTAAGCACTTAGGGTTCGATGCGAGGAAGTTCAGCACCTCCAGCAAAGTGGCTGCGGAGGCACAACTGACCTGGGCCTCCGAACTTGGTCACTAAACTTGGCAGCGACTCATTTGTAGTAGTGCTGACATATGTAGTATACCTCTAGTCTTTCTTGCAAGTGGTACCATTCACTCCCCACATTTACCTTGAGTGCTTGGGTAATACTACCATGTTGGAATCAGAGTCACCTATGAGTTCAACTACCTCTTTGTCAGTCAAGCTAGAAGACGATGAGCTACCCTCCGATCCGAGGATTCACACAGGACTGAATGGTGAGGTGACTTTGGGCCCTTCCGAGGGTTCTCAGTTGCCCTTTTTTTTGCCACCGAGTGTCTACGATGGGGATCCCCTCTAGGTCTGTTGTTCCAAACTACCTTCATAGATCTGCGATTCCATGATTCAATCATTTCAGCCACTGAGCGACGACGACAGAGGTCCGTCTCTCTAGGTCTGTCATTTCAAACCACCCTTCATGGATCTGCGATTCCACAATTCAATCGTGAGTTTTCAAAGATCTCTATTGCTCTTTCAGGCTACCAGAACTACCAGGATTGGTTGCCACAATATACTCGACCTTTATACTAGACCATGGTGCATAAGAATACCACACGCGCTCACCCCATTGCTCCCTCTGTGCGGCCGCTCTGTCCCTCGAAAATATATTGCGAACGCAGACTCATACTATGGCTCGGTGAGTGTAGAATTCAAGGGGATATTTAATGCTCAATTACTAGACACAAGGCCTTCGCACTTGACAAAATCCCAGCAGACCACTGAGACCCTATCACCTCCCTCCAATGGAACTGAAACCACTGATCCAGGTAACAATGATGGATCTCAGTAAGTACAACTAACAGAAAGTATGATTGAAACTCATGTATCCTGCTAGGACTATATATCCGACCTGATATTACACCTGGACCCCTTACCTGACTGATCCCTCAGAGCCTATCACTGCCATTTATATCGAGCCAGGTGCAGTTTCTTTGCCACCACTTCAAGAGACCCCCACAAAGTTGTGCCTTCGCATAAAGCCCACAGAATGAGCTACTGGTGCCATTAGGAATGCAGGTCGGAATCGCAGAGCCCATCTGAAGGCATCGGACACATTTTCTCCTACTACATCTGTGCAGGAGGATTCTGATCACAAACTTCCTCTTGTTTTCCTCCCTCCTGCTGTCGCCGACACAGCATTGGAAGCATCTGCTGGTAATCCTCCTATGCTGGGAGCAACACTCACTAACAGCATCCTTCTGACTGAGCCATCTCTGCCTTTATTCCTACCAGCCACTTCACCTCCTCCTGATCTATCTACTATGCATTTTTCTTCGCATGACTCCAATGCAATCGTTGACCCCATCCTATTGGTCAACTCTTCTACTTCGAATGTGCATGCTGACGCGCCCGCGGTTCCACTGGTCCCCCCTTCTTCCTCAAGTCAAGTTGATCAGGCTGTGCTACTTCCTCCCTTGCATGCAAATTAAGCCGGTTTTGATTCAAACATTGACCCGGTCCTGCTAGCCGACATTCTGGCAGGTCCGAGTGGTATCCATGTCACTGGTCCTGCTCCACTTGCTCAGCTGCCACAAAATACAAGTGGGTTAGATCCGTTTACTTCACCACCAGTCGCCTCTGACACTATTATACTGTCAACGTCTGCCAATACTGCCGTGGTTACTCACGATGAAGATGGCACCATGCCACCTGTCTCAGAAGATGGTTCATCAACACCATCAGGCCAATGCACTGCTAGGATCAACGTGCTGCTCAATGAAGGCTATAAGGCGCTTGAAAATATTCTCACTGACTTGACAGCACAGACGTCACTTGACACTGATCAAATCATGATGGGCTGGCACAAGAGAAACAGGCGCAGTTGCAATGACACCAACCACTGGAATATCTACACAAAGTATTTTGTAAACCACGAGGAGCAAGAAAGGCAAAGACTAGGGTTACCTCTAGACACACCGGGTACACTATTCTGCAATTGAATTTCTGCTGCTAATATCATAAATAGTTACTTCTACAGTTCGTGGTCAAATCTATGCCAAATTCAAGGAAGACAATGAAGACTGGCAAGAGATGCTCAAGATATATGATACTATTGATCTTTCAACTCCAGTGCCCCAGACTGTTGCTCAGCGAGTCAGTATATTTGGCAGGGTTCGCAAGCAGATCCAAAGGACAGTAAGTGCTTGTATTTTTTTTTTTGGCTATACGCTAACAAATGTGATCAGATAGATGCTACAGCTGCCAAGTATGGCTTCGAATGTGCTATTGTGATGTGCAGCAACACCGTCAACCAGGACTCGTCTCTTGGTTTCACTCACATGACCTCCGGGGTGCAAGACTTTTTTGAGACCAGATGCTGTGCCGATAAAGACATGATGATCGGGCATCTCAAGGCACATGTATAGTATGTATTTTACTTTTTCTTTTCGTTTGAGAGATCACATCTACATCTATGCATTGCAGTAATCAGGTTTCCTTGATGCTAGTCGACAACGCATTCAAAGACGAAGATGAAGTACAAGCTGAGCAACCATTACCCACCAATGAACCACGTAGTAATGCTCGCCCAATCCCTGATGGAGAGACTGGCCAAAAGGAGCCAGATGAGGCTGAAGCAATCACTTTGATGGATGACATGGATATGATGCTTGAGTACATCAAGACGTCTGTTACATCTCTCATCGGTAAGTTCTCCAAAGATTTATTCTTACCCATTTATAAAAATGATAAAATATGGTAGTTTCTGTGGGGGGAGATGTATCTATGTTCAAGCCAGGCAACTTCCACTGGACATTACTTCCCAGCATATTAGCAAAGCAAGGTCTAGTAATACATGGCTGGCCAGAGTTGGTACCTATGTATGCCCAGTGAATGCCCCTCCAATGTCGGCAAGGCAAAAGGTGCCAATGCTGCCAAGGCAAAAGGTGTCAGCAGTCTTGAAAAGGATGAGCGACAGGACCTCTGCAGTGCCCTCAAGAGCAAACAGGTCTCCATTACCAAAGTTCAGAGGCTGGCTGAGCGAAGTAAGTAGTTCTTTGTTGCTAATGTAATTGTATTCTGGTCTGATTCATCCACAGGGGTGCTTATCAGTTTCGAGGAGCCTGTGATTATAGGTGTACTCCTGCCATATGACAGTCACTGTGCACAGGCACAGCAAGCCTATGCTGACACTGCCATTGATTTCAATGGTCCGCATTGCCTTCCTCCCAGTAATTCCACTACCACAAGAATAAAACACAAACTGGCTCATGCTACATGTTCCACTGCAGATGCTGCTATCATAATTAGCAGTGACGACTTGTCTACACTGCCTCTGGTAATCGACAGAGTGCCTCCACATATCAAGCAGATTAGGGCAGCCAAGAAGAAGGGCAAGGCACATGTAAAGTACCTTCTTGTCGATGACTCTAGTTTGGGTGATGAGCCAGTGATGATTGAGGGTCCACCAGCAGGGGAAAGCACTTCAACTGCTAGCGGAGAAAAATACCAGCATCCTGGTGCTAACAGAAAATGCAAAATCTCTGATCTAGGAATCAATCGTCTGGGCAAGAGGCTGCTTCTCGACACCCCCGCAATGGTCGACTCTGCTGAAAGTAAAGATAATGTATCTGTGGTACTAAATGATCAGAGTCTCTGAGAGGGTGACGTGTTTCTCACATTCTCAGAAATGCAACACTGTTTCCCTGTTACCCCTCCACAAGTTATGCAAGGTGCTATGGACACGTATGTTCCGCATTCACCCTCACCCAAGAGAAATGCGCATCTCCCAAGCTTGACCGCCTCTCCGACTATTGCCACAGCACCTCCTTCAACACTAGCAACTACCAGTGGAGATGATGAACATATGCCAGATTCCTCTGGGGCTGGCCTTACACCGTCTATAACCGATTCATTGACTCCTGCATTGGCAACTCTGGATGATACAGCAGCTCAGCTTCTGGCCATGCCACCCTCTGTTTTGCCTGTGCCACAGCCACCCTCGGTGCCCACTCTCTCTGCTCTGTCTGTGCCACAGCCACCCCCGGTACCCACTCCCCCCACTTTGGCCGCATCACAGCTACCCCCGGTGTCCACTCTCCTCACTCTGGCCATATCACAGCTGCCTCCAGTACCTCCTCTCCCAGTTCTATCTGAAGCTCATGCCATCTCTGTTTCATAGCCACCCTTGGTGTCTGCCCTCCCTACTTTATCTGTGCCACCACCACCGATGTTAGCTGGCTCCTCTCTGCCTGCACCATAGCAGCCTCTGGTTCTCACCATCCCTCCTTCGCAAGGCATGCCACCAGTGCCTCCCAAGCCACCTACCATTCACCATGGATATGGTGATCCAACTCGCCATCAGATCAGAGGTGGCTACTTGTACCATGTACCTCAATTGCACACTCAGCATTCGGATCACACATATCAGGATCCACGAGGGATGTATGGTGGCTTCACCCACCATGGGACTTTGCCTGGAGCACATACTCTACTAACCTACATGCTCCACCAGCTCATTCCCAGCATCCCTGGTTCTTATGCTAATTACCTGGCTGATCCACCCCGAAATACCTCCACCCTGGGACATTCCTTGTGAGTGCTCCCCATCACAGTCCGTCTACTACAGAACCTTGATCCACTGACACTGAAAATGCGAATAGACCTGGGTAAATATTTTGGAATATTATAAGTTGTATTTACACTTGTTCTTGTCTATCAAATGAAGATGATTTGTGTTTGATTGATCTGCCAATCATCTGCATGATCTGTACGAACGAATGATGGACACACAAAATAAATGGTGAATTGCAAAGTCTTCGATTCACACTGCAGACTTCTTTTAACACTTATGTTTTAAATATCTTACGAGGAGATCAAGTCAGGTCTCACAGACCAGATAAAAAACACAAAAATGATCCGCTACATAACAAAAAAAAAACATGTCAGGGTGGATACATGAAGGTATGTTGCAGTAAAAGACTAAATGACAAATAAAACATGGGTCGATAATAAAAGTCAACAGCTAAATATAAAGTAGCCTTTCGCACAGTTAGAAAATCAGATGAAACCATAGGTGATGGAAAAGACACACCGAAGGCTAAAGGATAAAACATACCAAATAGGACACAAAGTGGCTTCTCGTGTGATGCACAGGAGCCATGCGCGAGAAACATAAATAACATTGCATAGGCAGGGCAGTGGCCTAGGGCCTTGCGTGGGCTCTAAGGTGGCCACTTGAGGCCCTGTGGCAATTCTTGAGGGTCTTGAGGTGGCGACAGAGAGGCCTGCCTGAGGCCTAGGAATAGTGCATTCAGGCTACACTGGCAAGGCATGAACGAGGCCAGGTCTAAATGACGTGTTTGCCTTGCACAGGATAAGTAATCTAAGAGAGCGTGGGAACTCCCATGAAAGTGCTGCCAAGGGTGTATATATATGGGGGAGATAAGGTATCATGTGATAAGGTGTCATGTGATGGCTTACACCTTCCCCTCCTCTGGAGATGAAGAAAGTTCCCAGACATCCAAAGCCTCACAATCTAGCAGCTCTTTACGTGGCAACCACTTATCATCTTCCTGTCTGAACCCAGCCCAGTGAACCAAGTACTGATGGCCATGACCAACATGGCGTTCTTCAAGAATGCACTCAATATGGTGCTCCAGCTTGCCATCCGGGGTGAGGATCAGATCCGGGTGAGGCAAGACATGATCCGGGAAAAGGGTATCATCATTAGGGTAAAAGGGGCATAGCTGATTGACATGGAAGGTAGAAGAGACGCGTGAGGCGGCGGGCAGCTCAAGAGTGTAGGTAAATGTGGCTGGGTCTGCAGCAATGACACAATAAGGGCCATCAAAATGCAGCATGAACTTCGCGACATGCCCATCACCACCAGCGAGGTAGTCCTGGCAGTGATTCTTAGTGGACAGCATGACAAGGTCATCAACCTTAAAACCGGGATTGGGGGCATGATGGCAGTTCGCACAGAGGGACTGGAAGACCTTGGCAGCATGTAGGTTGTCACTAGCCTCATCTACGTCAGATTGAAGGCGCGCAAGAAGAGAGGCAGCGTCAAGGCTAGCATGGTCCTCCGGGGAAGGGAGGAGTAGAGCAGGTAGCATGCAGGGAGATTGGCCAAGGTGTAACTGGAAAGGGGAGAAACCAGTGCTAGCATTGATCAAGTTCATGATAGTGAACCTCACCCAGGGAAGGGCACTGACCTAACCCTGCTGATCACGGTCAACCAGGAAGCAAATACATTGAATGACAGTCTTATTGGTGTGTTCACTGCTCCCATCGGTCTGGGGATGATAGGCACTGGAGAGTTTAAGGGTAGTACCAGTCAGTGCATGAAAGGCCTTCCAAAAGTGAGCAAGGAAGAGCTTATCGCAGTCCGAAATCACTTCGTGAGGTAAACTATTCTTGTAATACCAGTGGTCAAAGAAGAGGTGAGTGAGGGTGGGGGCAGTGATAGTGTCCCGGCATGGAATGAGACGGATGTCGGCACCTAGATGATCAGTGATTGTGAGCAACATGTTGAAGCCAGAGTCCTCCGGCAGGGGGCCAACAAAGTCCATGGCAATTGAATCACCTCGCCTATCCGGAACAGGGAGTGGATGCAGGGGCCCAGCAGGGGAGGTAGTGGGAGCCTTGTTATGCAGACAGGCAGTGCAACTAGGGATATAAGAGTAAAGGAGGTCATGACACATGTTAGGCCAATAGAAGGAATGGCGGAGGGCCCCATAGGTCTTGTTAGCCCCGAGATGACCAGCAGAATCATGGGCAAGGTGGAAGAGATGGACACATAATGCAGGGATGGCAGGAATGACCAGGCGTCCATCGAGGAAAAGCAGGTTGTCCCATTCTTCAAGACTAGGAAAAGAACCAAGGAGCAAGAAAAGCTTCCAGCAGTATGGGTCAGAGGCATAGCCCTCCAAGAGTTCAAGGACGAATGCACAGTCATGGGAGACTGTGGAGACACTGGCAACCAGCACTGCAGGCTCAGGGCAAGCCAGACCATCCTGGCGCCGTGACAGAGCATCAGCGCCAGTATTGTCAGAGCCCCGTATATAGTGTATGTCCAGGTCAAACTGAGATAGATACTCTGACCAACGTGCCTGTCAACGGGAGAGTGCACGCTGGGAAAGGAAGTTCTGCAGAGTACAGTGATCAGTATAGATGGTGACAGGCACACCAAGCAGTTCAATGCACCACTTTTTGAGAGCGCGGAGGATAGCAAGTAATTCCTTTTCATGAACAGGGTAGTTCAGTTCTGTGGCATGCAAGGGTGCAGAATCGAAGGTGATGGGTCATGCAGATTTCCAGTCAGGACCCCAGGAAAGCACAGCCCCTGTACAGAAGTCAGAAGCATCAGTAGTCAGGAAGATGTGATTGTCACTAGGATGGTCATGGTCAATGGTGGTCAAGCAGGCAGGACCCATAACCAGCTTCTTGATGGCATTGAAGGCAGCCTGATGTTGGTCAGACCAGGGTGGAAAACACAGTTCCGAGGCCTTGGAAGTAAGAGGGTCGAGCACTGAAGTGTGTCGAGCAAGATCAGGAAGGTGCTCACCAAGATAACGGACAAGGCCAAGGAAACGGCAGGCCTCGCTGGCAGTGCGGGGATATGGCCAGTCCAGGATCTTGGCAACCTTCATAGGGTCGACCTCAATACCATGAGCAGAGATGTGGTGTCCCAGGAAGTCAATCTCTGTACAAAAGAGGGAGGTCTTCTTTAGGGAGCAGAAGAGAGATGCAGAGCGCAGAGCTTCCAGTACTGCACAGACATTGCGCTCATGTTCCTCCAGAGAGTGGGACCAAATAATAATGTCATCGAGATATACATGGCAGACTTTACCAATTAAGTGCCACAGTGTGGAGGTCATGTGGCATTGATGAACTGCAGGAGCATTGCGCATGCCCATGGGCATAACAGTTCATTCATAGAGACCCCATGGAGTATGGACGGCAAGCCACTTGATGTTGTCCGGATGGACCTTGGTCTGGAAAAATGAGTTAGTCATGTCAATCTTACCAAAAATGGTGCCTTTGGCACAGTCACGCAAGATGTGTTCAATCTGGGGCAGTGGGTAGTTGTTGGGCACTGTGTTAGCATTAAGAACATGGTAATCATTGATCCACTGTGGCAGAACTGTGAGATCAGCCTTTGGAATGATAAAGGTGGGTGAGGAGTGTTCACTGCAGGAAGGTTGGAGGTGACTGGCCGCAATGTGTTGCTGTAGGAGGGTGTGCCATGCATCGTAGTACTTTTTGGGGCAGTCGTATGACCGCAACTGAATAACTTTTTCCATATCCTTGGGACATACATAAAACAAGACATCATCTGGCAGAGTGTCACAATGGGGAATGTTGGCAGGGAAGCAGTTGAGGAACTCTATCTTGAGATGACAGTCATGGGAAGCGAGAACTTCGAGAGAGGCAAGCTGACTAAGGCATGCCTGTACAGCTGCAATGATGTCAACGACTTGTACAGGTTCACATCGGGCATCGACAGAGGCCTGATGGATAGGAAGGACTTGGTGGAGTTCCCGATGAAGGGTATGGCACAAATATGCAACTTCTGTGCAAGAAGGGGTTGTGGGAGGCGGGGGGGAGGGGTAGGGTGTAACAAGTCATAGCCAGAGTGTTTAACCACACACGAATGAGTATCATGGTCGATTACAATCCTATTGTGTTCAAGAAAGGGAATACCAAGAAGGAGGGGATGACAAAGATTGGATGCAATGAGCACACGGACAGAGAGACTGTGAAACTAACAATCTAGGGAGGAAACAGACAAATTAACGTAGCGCGACAGTACAGTTTTAGGGGAAGAAACAGAAGAGAAGAGAGCCATTCTGACAGGAATTGGCTTGGGCAGTTCATGAACGCATAGCCCAAGGTGGAAGACAAGTTTCTCAGTAATCAGAACTAGAGAGGACCCATTGTCAATCATGGCATCGATGACAAGGGGAGACTCAGTGAGAGGACTGGAGGCAACACACTGCTAAAGCAGTTGAGGACAAGAATTGGGGACCACACACTCATTTTCTGAAGCCAAGCCATCTCCGAGTGCCACAGAGGGCATAACAACAGCAACCAATTCTTCTTTGCCCACTGCAGCCACTGTCGCAGCTCTGGAGGTAGAGGTCTTGACAGGTAGCTTGGACGAGGAGCACTTGATGGTATCTTGGGTTATGGGTTTGTAGGTGGCCACGTTTGGGAAGCCATTGGGACAGTTGTTGCCCTTGTGTGACTGGAAGGGTAGGTGACACTTAAAGCATCCATCATTGTCGCGCAGTAGTCATTGTTCATCTTCAGTGAGTGGAGGTAGGCGGGGTAAGGGAGCATCAGTCTTGAGCAGCTTGGACTTGACTCCACCAGTGGCAGGATGGTCAGATGAACAGGCCTTGAAGAGGCGAAGAGAGGCTTCAATTTGGTCATGTAGGGCTTGTAACTCACAGAGCCGTTTCTCATCTAGAAGTTTTACCTTTTTGATCCACTTGTGGAGGGACAGCTCAGACTTAGCATCCGCCATGCGATACTCGATACTGAGTTCTCTATTCAGATTGGCCTCCAGGTGGTAGCGCAGGCTATCATCAGACATGTGAGCTGCCTGGCCGATCAGAAGGGCATTCTGAGTCTGGACGTCAATGACCCATTCATAGAATGGGTGGGAACCTTGGTGGGAAGATAGAAGTTTGAGGTGAAGGTCCGAGGCCCAGTCCGAAGGTACGGAGTTCATTCATGAATTCAGCAAATAACACCATTGAGGTGGGCATGGTCCAGTGTATACCAGTGTTGAATCCTAGGGTCAAGTAGGCCCCAGGCTACCCACTTGACATGTTTGGCAGCATCAACGTCTTTGTGGAAGAAGTATTGAAGACAATCTAGTTCCTAACGGCAGAGGAGTTCTGGCGAGACATCGCCAGGGGTCAAGCTCAGCAGTTTCGTTGGCGCAGTTTGTTGAAATTCACATGTGTTGCTCATTCTAGAAAAAGGGCTATAGCAGGGGGGGCCATCAGAGAAGGAGGAAGAGCTACTGCTGGTCGGCATCTGTAGGCCAGGGAGATCGTCGAGATCAGGGTCTGTGAGGACAGAATTGTGAACAAGATCAAAAGCAGGATCAACAGAAGCAGCGAGATCAGAATCGTGGGCGGAATCAACAGTGGCAGGAGGCCAGAGGTCCGAGGATACAGGGTGGGCAGACAGGGTGGATGTGATGACGGATAGGATGGGTGCAATGGCGGTGGGTGTGACGAGTGCAATGTGCACTGCCCCGGGATCTGCTACAGGTGACGGCCGTTGTGTCACAAACTTGTGTGTATGCTCTAGTTCGTTTAAAAAAAAGTGTAAGCTGCCTGCTAAGGCGTGACACTGAGGGTGATCAGACAGTCAGAACGAGAAGTGAGCATGTATGTATTGTGGGAGGAGCGAGAAGAGGGGAAAGATGGGATGATCAACTACAATGACAGCATGGGTATATATATGGGGGAGATAAGGTGTCATGTGATAAGGTGTCATGTGACGGCTTACACTCATATGTACATTGCAGGTGCCTTCACCGCTCCGCTCTATGCTATTTGCAAGGGAAAGGGGCACGAAAACTGAATTAAGTAAATCCATCTTCATGAACTTAAAACGCGAGCGCTGAATCGACAGTGGAAGTTATGTATATGAGGTACGCTTATACTACTGTGCATCCGTACTTGAAGTAGCAAGGAAAGGTGACTGGGCCAAGAGAACCCTGACAGTGGACCACCGCTTCCTTGACTGTGCTCAATTGCCAGTGATCAAATGACGACATTCACTCATGTAAGTGAATCATTATGAAGGATATGCTGCCTGCCACCACATCCCACTGACAAGTGTCGCATTAATAATGGTATCTTTAGAATGCGGGAACACTCATAGGGGATACTCGTCATTTGAGATGCAGGGCGACTTTAAAGTGAGTACATACACTTAGCCATCGATCATCAACGTCATTTACTCATCAAATATGGACAGCGCCTGTAATGCATGCGTTATGTTTTTAGGGTGATCTTAATTGTGCCCAAGGAGTCTTCGAGGGGTGTATGTACGATACGTTGATGACTCGAGAAGAAAAACGTTAATGCATCTTGTTCTCAAACTTCGGCCGTATCCTGGCGTGGGTCGCAATGATGTCACTACTCAGGCTAACAATTCCGGCAGTATTCATTGCTCAGAAGAAGAAAAAGTTGCTCAGGCTCACGACACGGGTGTGACGATTTATGTATTCAGTATTTTTAGCCGTTTCTTTTTTTGACCAAGAAATAGGAGTCCATAAATAGGTCTTAGCAGGCTAAATATGTGCGTGTATGGCTGTATTTTAAGTTTGCTTGTCACCGGATCACGTTTGCCAAGTCGACTACATAAGTACTTACGCCCGGTGCCACTTGGGCACTGCCGATATGCGGCATGCTCCGCGACGCGAAACCGCACTC
>JBBPUL010000608.1:0-17262 GCA_038094675.1 Spongispora temasekensis | reverse complement strand
TATACCAAATACCTTTATTTTTTGAAAAGTCCAAAAACTGTTCCAATGGTGTTGCTACTTTAGAATGGTCATATCTCTGGAGCCCCTGAGCCAAATCACATGACCCTGGGGACAAAGTTGTAGCCAACGGTTTGTACTTTATTTGTCCCCACCAAAGCTAAGTGAGATTCCCACAGGTGATTGTGGGGCACTTCATGCCCCGGTTTGGGGTTAGGCATTGGAACGGTTTTTGGAGTCACTGTAGATTAGTCAGACCTCATGTATTTAATTTAGTGGAACATATATAAAGTGGTCAAGAGTTGAGCTGAGCCCCAGCTTCAACCTCTTGTGTTTTTGACCAAAGTCTTGAGCCCCCATCTTAGTCTTTTCCTCTTCATAGTCAAGGCTGAGGGTTGTGATTGAGTATAACAGATTTGATTACTTCATGATTTGGAGTTAGGATATCCTTTGAGACCAATTCTAAATGTTATGACAGGTGCAGGTAGTGTCAGCTGTAGACTCAATGCACAAGCTTAAGGTGCCAAAGGATAAGGACAAGGGATGAAGGAGGGGTCCTGAGCACAATGCACAGAGGCCTGTCATGTACTCCACCAAGTATGTACCAGTGACAAGGACAGAGTATTCCTGAGTGAAGATGCTGCAGGACCAAGTGGTTAAGCAGGAGAGTGAAGGAACTAAGGGTGAGTGAGAGGGTTAAGCACAAAAGATTGCTATTCTCAAGTAGGCTCAAGCTAGAGTACATCGAGTATCTACATGCTATTTATATGTACAGTGAGGTGCAAAACTATTGCAATGCCTAACCCCAAACTGGGGCACACAGCACCCTGCAATCACTCATGGGAATGTCACTTTGCTTTGGTGGGAACAAACAAAGTACATACCCTTGTCTACAACATTGTCCCCAGGATCATGTGATTTGGTTCACATGCTCCCAAGATACATCCATTTCAAAACAGCAATACCATTGCAATAGTTTTGCACTCTTCACTTAGCACATTGAAATCAAGTGTTATGTGGTTATGTTTGGTCATGCAAACAAAGATACACATAGTAGAAATATGTCTGAGTTAAAAATAGTTCAAGGCACTCACAAATATAGTCAACCAGCCTCTCTCTACTTCCACAATGTGCAGACACTTGAAGAAAACAGGTATAAAAGCTGTGGTCAAGTCAAAATGACCTCTTCTTTCAGTCAAGCATTGCAAAGCTTGTTTGCACTTTGCTTATGCCCATAAGGATTGGACTCTGGAAGAAGGTAGTATGGTCTGATGAGACCAAAATCAATCACCTAGGGTCAGATGGGTGCAAGTGGGTGTGGAAAAAGGCAGGGGAAGGGCTCAGTGATAGGGTGGTAGAAGGTACAGTCAAGTTTAGAGGTGGTTCTTTGATGATGTGGGGGTGTATGACTTGGCAGGGAGTTGGCTATGCTACCAAGATTGATCATAGGATGGATGGAGACCTTTAACTTCAGATTTTGAAGGATGAACTGCTAGATTCTCTGCAGTTTTATGGTCTTGATCCTTCTGACATCATCTTTCAGCAGGACAATGACCCCAAGTATACTTGCACGAAGGTGAAGGATTGGCTTCATGAGCAGGATTTTCACACTATGGTATGGCCTGCACAGTCTCCTGCTGCCTAGAAGGGTTCAGGCAGTTATCAAGGCAAAGGAAGGTTATACCAAGTACTAATATACCCAACATACCAGAAGGTGCAAAACTATTGCAATGGTATTGCTGTTTTGAAATGGATGTATCTTGGGAGTGTGTGAATCAAATCACATGATCCTGGGGACAATGTTGTAGCCAAGGGTATGTACTTTGTTTGTTCCCACCAAAGCAAAATGACATTCCCATGAGTGATTGTGAGGCACTGCATGCCCCGGTTTGGGGTTAGGCATTGCAATAGTTTTGCACCTCACTGTAGGATCTAGTACTACCCCAGGCCAGGCCATTCAACCTTCACTGCCCATGCTGAACCCTAGGCTGGAAGTAGAGTATGTGGCTGTAACTCCACTAACTCATGTTTAGTATGTTCACTCACATTCCAGGACTGATGTTGAAGACTGCAACCATTATGAGAGTCCTCAGCCATTACTAAGAAAACAAGTCCACCATGAGCATATCATTGAGAGTAATAACAATGAACTGTCAATGGATTGGAGGGCAATGACTGTGCCAACCTGGCAATCTCTTGGCATGCTGCCACTGCCAGGTGACTGTGGTAGGGCTAGTGCCAAGTCTTGACCAAAGGCCAGTAATCTCAATGCTATAAAGCATCATATTCTCTCAAGTACTACTATGCTGACTTGCTCAGGGAAATACTATATTCTCTGCCATAAGTTGAACTTTAGTGGGCCAAGAATGATTAGGAAATGAGCTGCAACTACTATGGTTATGATGTCCAGCATAATCCAGACATTCTTAAACTGGCAGGTAGCTTTATTACAACTAACTAGACATAAACTAACTGTTGTTTACTAGATCATTGCATGAAGTAGCCATCTCCATGGACAATTCAAAACAAAAGCACATGGTGCTATTGCATCCATGTTTGGATTTGACCTGGGCACTAGACCAGATGTACAGCAGGCAAACTGCCAGCTGTTCACAGACCTTAAAATGAACTCAGTATTCATGTACAAAGTGCACCATGCATAAACTCTCATCCACATGCCTTATCTGATGCTTGTCACTTGACATCAAGGTATTCCAGCCTCTGCTTTCAGGTCTATATAGAAAATGAGTAGTCCAAATGGTCATCAATAAGGTTTTATTCAAGAACAAGAACAGTGAAGGCATCAAGTGGCCTGAATATTACCAACCTTTCCTGATTCCTGGATATGCTCTTGTGCTTACAGCAGTACAGCCATTTAATTTTTTATCATCAAATCATACTAGAGCCAAAGGACCAGGTTGAGTGTGTACTCGACAAATGGTCATCCAGATTGCATGAACAAATTGCCTTTACTGAAGACATCTATGCACCTCTCTATAACATTCACCTTTACAACCTAGATTTTTTCCATATAAAGACTAAGAAATTGAATATTGACATTACATTGTGCCAATGATCCTGCGACAGGTTTATTGGAATGGCAGGTAAGTGCTATTTATTATCTATATTGTTGGCCATTGCTCATTTACAGCTACAGAATACATGCTCACATTCCAGACCCAGGAATGTGGAACCACTCTATTACTATCTCCAATGCTGCCATTGAAGATGCAATCAATGAGTTTGACCACTCAGAGGTAGATGTAGACATGATCAAGGTCAAGGATGGTGTGGGCAGAGAAAATCCAGACAGAGTAGATACTGGTGAGGTTGAGTATACAATAGAAGATAAGGTCGAGTGTGGAGATGAGATTGAGGATGAGGGAGATGATCAGGGTGAGGATAAGTAGTCAGGTCATGGACTTACAGTGCAGGTTTTGTTGGTCAGAGGTTTTGTTGGCAGGGTTTTGTTGGTTGGAGCTCATTAGTTGGTTGGAGTGGTTCAGTGGTTAGTTAGTGCAGGTTTGGTTACTCTAGTTGGATTTGGAGAGGTTTACTTGACTGAAACAGGTTTGTTTCATGATACACTATAGCCACTAACTACAAGGTGGTATATTGTTCTATATAGCTCCCAGACAATTAAAAGTATGGTGCTACAGTGTACTATCAGAAGCTGTTGGTGGCCTAAGACAAGCTGACCATGCCGACTCTAACATTACATAACTCTGAATTATCAAATAAGATACAGTAGTATATAAACCATAGTGGAGATTAAAATAATCTAAGCACTCATTATCTCCCACCATCATTGGGCAAGATCCATATGGCATTACTAATCCATCTAACTGAGCTATCTATGTCCCTACTCTACTACTTTAGGATATCACACATCACGTGTGACTCCACTCAGCGCCCCTGTCTTACCTTAACTACTGTCAGCCTGTAGCCTATCTCATTAGGTTATGAGCCCCACCTGTGCTCAGAACTAGGCAAGCAAATAGTGATATTGTTTCGGACTTACTATAGTTTCCTTTTATTTCATTGTTCCTTTCCTAAGAGTCGAGATGTTGAACACGACCAGATCGGAACAAACTCTCATGCCACAAAACCCTGTGGCTACCTTGACTAACATTGGTGGGCTGCCATTCTATAAATAGAAGCCACTCAGTGAAAAAAATTGGTTTGCATGGAAGACTCATATGACAGATGTACTTAATGTACATAATGTTTATGATCATGTCATTGAGTGCACACCAAAACTGGACAATGATCTGGCAAAAGAAGCCAAGTGGATGCAGAATAACAAAAAGTCGAGGATGCTCCTCAGCCAAAGCATCAGCGACAGCTAGATGCTTCACCTGGTGGGTATAGACAATATAGCAGACATGTGGGAGGCCCTGCGAGCCATGCACAAAGTTCAAGGAGGTATGACCTGTGTGGCATTATGGCATTCCTTACTTAATCAGGCCACATCTTGAGATACTGATATACTTGGCAAAATAGCCAAGATGCAAAAATTGCGCCACCAACTTTATGAGATGGGCAACCTGATTACCGAAAAAGGGTTCTGCAATATAGTAACTTCATCCTTGCTGGCATCTTGGGACAGTTTCATCTCCACTTATATTGCAAAACAGATGGGGAATGATGCCACACTGACAAAGATGAAAGAACTAATTGTGCTCATCAAGGACGAGGTCTGGTGGTGCATCTCTCAGGCAAAAACCAGCCCATGTGAGAAGCATGTGAATCCAGATGACCAGGTAAATTATTTTGAGAGTGGCGGTAAGCGCCATAAGATACAAAATGCTGCCAGTATGTCTACACAGTATACTGTCTGTGGCAATGATAACCATGTGGCAGCTAATTGCCGCTTCCGTAGCAAGCTGAAATATGACAATTGCCACCAATTTGGTCATATCACACAAAAATGCTGGGCTCCAGGAGGTCCCAAGCATGATCTGGCAAGATGGGGAAAAGGATGAAAAGGAAAAGGGAAAGGGAAGGACAATGGTGCCTTACAGGCACACTTTGTAGCAGATGATGCTGACATGGCCTTTGTAGCAATAAACAGCAATGTAGTTATGGGCGATGGCAATGAATTCAGGTTTTCAGCTTACTTGTGGATCACCAATACAGGAGTGACAGCCCACATCACAAATAACCAAGACTTACTTGAAAATTTTGAGCCAATCAACTGTAACATAATTGGGGTTGGTGCCTCACCTGTCTCTGTGCATGGACGAGGGCACCTCACCCTCAAGACTGGCATGCTCAATAAAACAAACATTCGCTCTTCAGTTGCATGAGGTACTCTATGTCCTCTCAGCCAAATATAATCTATTTTCCATTAGCCACTTTGATGCAATTGGGGGGCGTGCCACCACTGGTGATGGCACATTAAATCTCATTGACCAAACTAGTGAAATAATCTCCACAGGCATGCAAACACGTGGCTTATATTACCTAAATGCTGAGGTAATGCCACCAGTCCAAGTCCATATGGCACATCCTGCTGAAACTTGGGAAACTTGGTATAAAAGACTGGGGCATATTAATGTACATGGCCTACATGACTTACTACATAAGGGCCTAGTCAATGGGCTTCACATTGATGTACAATCATCCATAACATTCAATTACCCAGCCTGTACCCAGGCCAAACATGCACATGCTCCATTTCTGGATTATGAGCTGCCAAGCCAGGTGACCTAACACACACAGATGTGTGAAGGCCAGCAAGAATAGCTGGGCTGCAGGGAATCAGATATTATATATCATTTATTAATGATTGTACACAATGATGTACTGTACTATTTATAAAAACTAAAGATGAAGCCCTCTCTCAAGTCTAGCAGTACCTCACCTATGTGGAGGCTCACTGGGAAAACAAGCCAAAATGGCTTCAGGTAGATAATGGCAAGGAGTATGTCAACCAAAATCTCCTTATGTGGCTTAGTGTTGTAACCTTATTCAAACTCACCTTCTTTTTCTCATCACAATGGTGTGGCACACCGCATTACGTAATATGACATCACTGGTCTAGACTGATCACGTGATATGACATCATCAATGACGTCGTGAGTCTGGACTCTCTTATCTCTTATCTATGACGTCAGTAGTCTAGACCGCCTTATGTTAGACACATGTAGCTTAGTCATGCCTCATGTATTTAATAGTAGTAGACATACAGTATATAAGACAGGCCAAGAGTCGAGCTGAGCCCCAGCTTCAACCTCTTGTGTCTTTGTGACCTAAGTTACGGTCCCCCACTCTTAGTTCCCTTCTTTCTTGTGGTTAGTAGAGGCTGATGGTTGTGCCCTGTTTAGGTCACTTTATTAGGTCGAAGCTGCCCCTTACATCTGCCTCTGTTCGCACCGGATACATAAGTGCACCGCTCGTCATTTTTACTCGCTGTTGGAAAGCCGATCCACAGGCGTAAAGTGGTCATTGTTCTATTGGGAATGTGGTTGCCCCATGATAGCTTGGAGACAACAACTCCAAAACCAAACTGTTTGAGCTGCATTTGTCTGATGCAAAAGTTGGTTCGCTTTGACAAGGCTACGACTCCATTCGAGGAGACACGCTCGTTCACCAACAAATAAAGATTAATCCCTTGGTGCAAAGTGGGTCAGCGCAGCGGTACTACCTGTGCAAAGTAGCGGAATCACAGTCTCTTCTGAAAGATCTGCAGTCTTGGCATACTAAAATGTCAGCCATAGCCAGGCAGTCCCCTGGTTCCCCCCCCTTCGACTCTCCGGTCCCGAGCCGGCATACAAGACTTGTCCATGTGAGATGAAACCCTCGTGGAGCCCTCTTCATGGTAGTGGCAAGTGAGTTTGTTTTTTCTTAGTACATGTGCACAATTGGTTACGAATTCCTCACTGTCTGCAAGGTTGCCCCAAAGCCTGATTGGGATTGGACTGGCAACACTAGCTTCCAACTCGAAGCAGCCAATGTTCCCCCCCACCTTCTACAACTCTTCTTTGACGCTTGCCATTCTACTCCCCCTTCTTCTAACCCCTATGCCACCACTGCCACCTTCCATATAACCGAAAATGTCAGGGTCACTCAATCAGAAAATAGACAACCTCGCCGACCAGTTGTTGAGTCTGCAACTCGACATCACCACCAAAGCTAAATGAACAATAGGAGATCCCGGTCTATGGGATGAGAACAAGGCCACATTTCATCTATGGTGGGCGAAAATGAAACTCTACTTAAAGGTCAAGAGTCTCAACAAACATGAAGAGACTTATGCAGTAGTAACCTGCTTAGTGGACAATGCTGCACCCTTCGCAATAAAGACCTTAGAAGAGTTCGGCGATAAGAATGTAGATGAATGGCCCTTGGTTGCCGAAGTAGAAGCTGAGATAACAACATACTTCGTGATAGGCACGCTTCACCACGAGGCCTATAAAAAATTATTAAACCTAAAACAAACTGGTGATTTCACTCTCTTCATGAGAGACTTTTCAGCATTTTTCTCTGATGCCAAATGTAGCAATGAGGAGGCAGTGCACTTGCTCAAACAGGCAGTGCAATATAAAATTCATATCGAATACGAGTTGCATGGAGCTGCACTCAATGACGATGACTTCAAAGGACTGGTTGAGGCATACACAGCCATCAACCAGAAGTTCGATAGGATTGCCCTGGCTAGGTCAAACATCAGCCCTGCCGCCCCTCATGCTCCAAGTGCTCGACCTTTTGGTGCTCACCCTCTCTCTCGTCCCCCTGTGCCGGAACAAAGATTTACTCCGACGGGTACTCAACCTGGACAAGGCGCTCCCATGGAGATAGATTGACAGACCCCGCGCACACCATCTGCCCCTGACAATCGAACTTGCTTTGGTTGTCAAAGAAAAGGTCACATCTGGGCAATGTACCCTACTAATCCTTCACGTCGCCCCCATAATTGCGCCTTGTATGAGGCAAGAGAGGCAATCTCCTCTCTCCCTCAACAGGCCCCAGGGTACCCCACTGCATCCTGGCACCCCCAACAGCAGCAAGTCTCCACTCCACCGCCCCCACAAGCGCCACAACCAGTGGCTACCACCCACCATCAGGCTTGGATGACAGAAGAAGCCGAAGCATACTGGCGAGATTGGCTCACAGTCAAAGCATGCACCAAGGCAGGTTTTTGATGCTGACTTCAGATATGAGGGTGTCTGAGGTCTTGGACAATATTTCCTTTCAATCTGTTTCTACTTATGAAAATTCAATAAATACAAAAAATAGTGTTTCGGAGTATGTACCTGTTTCGGACTTCTTTGATATGTACTATGATAACGAGAATGAATGGGAAGAGATAGCACCTGTAATTAATTCCATTGATCTTTCGTCTTCGTTCAATTATGAAGTGTTTGACATGCGAGAACTCGCCAAAATGGCTCAGAATGAAAACTATGAGCCTGTCTCATTCTCATCACATGAACTGTCATCTCGATATGGTAGCCCATCAGATGAATATTCTGTTGCGAAGTCTCAATTGAGCTCGGCCCTGGAAGAAAAACATTGGGTACTTAATTTCGTGCAAATACAAAAAAATATAAAACCCCTCAATATATCAGAATGATGCCATATAAGACATGACACTTACGTGAAAATGCTCTAGAAGTGGTGTTAAACCTATGAAGAAATGACCAATCATCAGTCTGGGTTTCCACATTAGTCGACAGTGGAGCTACCCATTGTTTTGTTGACCAAGGATTTGTCACAGCTAACGCTATCACATGCGAAGAGTTGGCTAGACCCATTGAAGTCAGAAACATGGATGGATCAGCAAACGTGGGAAGAGGAATTACCCATGTATGCCAAACTCATGCAGAAATAACAGATAGAAACAAGATCACCTATTCTTTCCCATTAACTTTATATGTATCCAATTTAGCTACCAACGCAGTCTTCTTAGGATACGAATTTCTTAAACAGTATAATCCATCCATAGACTGGGTCAATCATACTATGAGTTTTCACCAGTATGACGCTGTGCGTGTAAATGAAGTTTCATTGAACGAAGCCACCATTATCAAAAAAGAAGTTCCTGTGGAGTTTCATGACTTCTTAGACATATTTTCAGAGCAAGAATCGATGCGCATGCCGCTCCGTAAGACTTGGGACCACGCGATTGACTTGCAGCCTGACTTTGTACCCAAGAAAGGTCAAGTCATTCCTATGTCACAAATGGACTTGCTCAAGATTCGTAAATTCCTTGATGGAGAGCTCGAAAAAGGGTACATTAGACCCTCTAAATTGCCTCAGACAGCGCCAGTGTTTTTTATACTGAAAAAAGATGGAAAAAAGCATCTGGTCATAGATTACCGTTACCTCAATGAGGGAACAATCACGAATGCATATCCATTGCCTCACATTGATCAACTGGTTGATCAGCTTCATGGTGCCAACATGTTTACCATGCTGGATCTTCGTTGGGGATATACCAATGTACGTATGAAGGAAGGTGATGAATGGAAAGGTGCCTTCGTCACTCCCTTTGGGTCTTTTGAACCCCTGGTTATGTACTTTGGTTATAAAAATGCACCTGCCACGTTTCAGGCCATGATAGACAACTTATTTCACGATCGCTATAATGACACTGGCGCCTATCTGGATGATCTTATTGTTTTTACTACTGGTCTTTCTCATGCGGAGCATGCTCAACATGTCTATTGCAAACCTTCTAAATGCTTCTTTTTTAAATCTTCGGTTGACTATCTGAGTATGGTTGTTACGATCGGCCCCTTTTCTCTTTTCTCCGTTCTCATTTTACCTTGTATTACTTAAACGCATACAGCCTTTCCCCTTAGTCAGCGTCCATGGCTGTACGGCTCCTTTTCTTTTATCTCTGACTCATGCGTTCCACGACGTTCCATGTAGTTCTATCTCACACGGCCTTCTGACTCATTTCACGCCGTGTGTGACTCATTCCCCCTTACCCCCAGCTACCTAGTTTGGGTTCCTCTCTTGTCGAGCTGTCGCACCGCTTGGTCTGTGCGCAGGACTCTTTACATATAAATAGGGTGTAGCACAAGCCATGTGTCTCCAGCTTGAGCCTACTCGAGATAGCAATCTATTGCGTCTTTGACCCTCTTGCTCTTCTCTGCTCTCCCTTCGAACCACTTGGCCTCGCAGCGTCTTCGCTCGAGGATACTCTGACCTCGTCTTCAACGTCGCTACATAGTCGCCAAGTCGGAGTAGTGACTAGTCTCTGTACATTGCGTGCAGGACCTACGCCCCTCATCTTCATCTCGCAGCTTTAGGTTGCGCTTCGAGTCTACGGCTGACGCTACCTGCGCCTGTCGTAACAATGGTCATATCTAAAGATGGGGTAGACATGCAAAACAATAAAACAAAAGCAATTGCAGAATGGCCCCAACTGCAATCAGTAAAGCAAGTGCAGTCGTTCTTGGGACTTTGTAATTATTATCGACACTTCATTGAGAACTTCGCACATATGGCAAAACCCTTGACAGAGTTAACAAAGAAAGACGTACCATGGTCCTGGGGACCTGCTCAGGAGGAAGCATATTTAACATTAAAAGAAAAATTCACAAAAGCACCTCTACTCGCATACCCAGACAGTACTAAAGAGTTGAGGGTGGAAACCGATGCATCAGACATTGCTACAGGAGCAGTGCTCTCAGTACATTATGAAGATGGTCTCTGGAGGCCTTGTGCATTTATTTCGCATTCCTTCAATGCAGCCGAGAGGAACTATCCTATTTATGATAAGGAAATGGCCGCTATCATTCACGCACTCAAAGAATGGCGTCATTATCTTATTGGAAGTCCATAATTCGAAATCTGGACAGATCATAAAAATTAGAGTATTGGAAAAAACCACAAACTTTATCGCCACACCAGGCTTGATGGCATGCCACATTACAAGAATTCAACTATGTTCTAATTTATAAACCTGGATCTACCAACGCCAGAGCAGATGCTCTATCAAGACGTCCTGATCATGGTGATGCAGTGCAGAACCTTAATGAAAATATAACAGTACTACCACCGCAAGTTATCATCAATGATGTACACTTAGAGTCGACTTTCCTAGAGAAGTTGCAGAAAATGTCAAAAAACTTAAAAATACCTTCCTCTATGACATGCTGGTTCGATGATCAGCAATCAGTTTTTATCAACGATTCAAACCGTGTTTTTGTACCTCCAGGATTGAGGATCAAACTTCTTATACTCTGTCACGATTCACCTATTGTGGGTCATGCTGGACAACAGCAGACTTTCTCAACAATCACTCAGCACTTCTTTTGGCCTGAGATGAAGAAAGAAATTAATGAATACGTTGATCGTTGTCAAATCTGCGCCCAGTCGAAAACTTCTTCTAGACCTCTGGCAGGAAAATTAGCACCTTTACTGATTCCTAAACATTCCTGGGAAGATATTTCAGTAGATTTTATTTTAGGTTTCCCTGCAGTAAATGGCATAGATGCCATCTACGTAGTGGTAGATCAATTCTCCAAAGAAGTGGTGTTTACACCATGCTCCAAATCCATCAGTTCTAAAGATCTAGCCATCTTATTCCACGACCATGTATGGTGTAAGCACGGGTTGCCTAAAACAGTGGTATCAGATAGGGGACCACAGTTCTCTTCAGCATTCACAACTGAGTTGTGCAAACTGCTCAAGATAGAACAAAAGCTCTCTACTGCATATCATCTGCAAACGGACGGACAAACAGAGTGCGTAAATCATGATCTGGCTCAATATCTCTGTTGTTATGTGTCCAAAAACCAGGAAACGTGGCTGGAATACATTAAACTAGCAGAATTTGCACATAATAACACCGTTACTCATGCTACTGGTAGCATACCATTTGCAGTCACTCAGAACTACATGCTGCACATGGGATTTGAAATGAAGCCTGGTTCTTCTATCGCTGGTCGATTCCAAATGGAGTTAGGAAAAGCACATGCTGAAGTAGAAAATGCTCTTCGTGCTAATGTAGAAAAAATGAAAGTGCAGGCAGAAAAGAAGAGATCAGCAGCACCAGAATATCAAAAAGGCAACTCTGTCTGATTATCTATAGAGCATTTGCATTTACCCTACGCTTCTGCGAAGCTTACCCAAAAATGGATTGGCCCATTCGAAGTTTTGAAAATTTCACCCAATACAGTCACATTAAGGCTGCCGGCCAGAATAAAAATACACCCCACGGTCAATATTTCTCATGTTAAACCATTCAAAGATCAGCTGCCAGGACAATCAGTCAGCAAGCCTGATGTGGTGCATATTTCAGAAGATGGTTCCAAAGAATTTGAAGTGGAAAGTATCCTGAATTCCCATTCCACTCGACATGGTCTCTCTTACTTGATTAAATGGAAAGGGTATGATGTCAGCGACGCCACTTGGCAGCCAGCGGCTGATCTTGCAAATGCTCCTCTGGCAATAAAGGAGTTTCATTGAAAAAATCTGGCTGCTCCTCGAAAAGTTCAAGGAGTTAACCTCCAAGAGTTCACTTCTTTATTCTATGACTCCAGTTGATCTGGAATCTCAACCTAAAGATGGGGTAGTGTTGTAACCTTATTCAAACTCGCCTTCTTTTTCTCATCACAATGGTGTGGCACACCGCATTACATAATATGACATCACTAGTCTAGACCAATCATGTGATATGACATCATCAATGACATCATGAGTCTGGACTCTCTTATCTCTTATCTATGACATCAGTAGTCTAGACTGCCTCATGTTAGACACATGTAGCTTAGTCATGCCTCATGTATTTAATAGTAGTAGACATATATAAGACAGGCCAAGAGTCAAGCTGAGCCCCAGCTTTGACCTCTTGTGTCTTTGTGATCTAAGTTGCAGTCCCCCACTCTTAGTTCCCTTCTTTCTTGTGGTTAGTAGAGGCCGACGGTCATGCCCTGTTTAGGTCACTTCACTTACTAATTGTGGAGTTGAGATTGAATACACTGTACCACATTCACCTGCCCAAAATGGCATGGCTGAGTGCTTTAACTGCACCCTAATGGAGTTAACACATGCCATGCACTTTGTGCACAACATCCCCCAGGCCTTGTGGCCCAATATAGTCACTCATGCCACTTACCTCAGAAATTGTGCCTATACACATGCTCTTGAGGGATCCACACCTGAGGGATGCTGGAATAATACTACACCTGATGTCTCCCACTTGCATGAACTCGGCTCTCCTGTCTGGATCCTCAATGAGGATCTTAATCAATCAAAGCTCGAACCGAAAAGTGAGCACCATATATTTATTGGTTATTCCAATGGCCCGAAAGCTATCAAATATTATGATGTCAATACGCGCTTCATAAAAATCTCATGCAATTTCCACTTCACCCCTGAAACTGCCTGCCTCAGTCCCACACCCAATGCACAGTGCGAGGGGGAGTCAGAGGACATGGACATGCCACACACAGGTGAGCAAAATGTGTTGGGTATAAAACAAACTACAGATATGGCCACAAAACAGCCACAACCTACTAAATGACAGTGAGAAGCTCCCGAAAACAAGCCACTCCACCACAGCACTAGGCAAAAGGTAATGCATGACTACAGTCAGCTAAATGACCCACTTTCAGAAATGGAAGACATATCTGATGATGATGACAATGATAATAATCATATGTATGTCATCAGCCGAGGCTGTGTACACAGCATTTACTGAAGTCAATGCAATGAGCAGAGATCCGAAATCACTTAAAGAAGCGCAGAACTCACCAGAATGGCCTGAATGGGAAAAAGCTGTCAGTGCTGAGCTTAAGCAACTCTGCAAAATGGGCATGTGGGAGTTGGTAAGCCCTCCAGAGGGGCGAAAACCCATAACTAATAAATGGGTATTTGTTAAAAAGCTCAGGAAGGATGGTAAACTACTAAAATACAAAGCTCATTTAGTAGTAAGGGGATTTTCCCAACAACCCGGTATAGATTACAATGAGACATTCTCGCCCATTATCCGACTAGAGACCATATGAGCAATTCTCACACTTACAGTCAAAAATGACTGGGAAATCCAGTAAATGGATGTAAAAGGGGCTTACCTAAATGAGATGCTCAAAGAAGAAGTATATATGACATAGCCAGAAGGACATGATGATGCCACATGCCAGTTATACCATCTTATCAAAACATTATATGGATTAAAATAATCTGGGTGTGAATGGAATGTGGAGCTCAATAAATCATATCCAAAGGATTCATGCATTTACAAACTGATCTATGTGTATACATTCACCAGACAGGGAAAAATATCGAAATCATCACTGTATGGGTGGATGATCTACTACTATTTACAAACTCACCCAAAAAAATGAATTCTCTTAAATGGGAATTAGAAACCTTATTTGACATAACCGATATGGGCGATCCATCAAAAATTGTCAGCATCGAAATTGAGCATGACCAGCACAAAGGGACATTAAAAATTATCCAGATACAGTATATAAATTCACTCTTGCAAAGGTATGGATTGTCTTGTGCCAATGCTGTTGGAATGCCTCTTGATCTACACATTGTACTTAATGCTCCCGAGGTGACAGAAACCCATGTGCCCAGGGTAAATAGTGAATACATCATGGAAATGGGAAGGAAAAGATAATCCTAGATAATCCTGAAAAGGGGGTTGATCAAGGGATTATAATATATTATCTACCATTATCTACCATTATCTATCATTATCATTTCCTCACCAGTTCCCTGATGTATGTGTTCCTTATCGGATCACTTATATATGCCACTGTTGCCACATGGCCCGATATAGCATATGCTGTATCATGCCTTACATCTTTCACGGCAAACCCTGGCCTCACACATTGGACTACAGCAAAAAGAGTGTTGTGCTACCTTGCAGGCACATGAGAGTTAGGAATTACCTACTCAGCCAATAAACAAAACAACATGACTATCTATGGATATTCCGATGCAGATTTTGCCAACATGTAAGACCGTGTATCAATTTTAGGTTATGTATTCCTGATGACAAATGGTGCTATCACATGAAGCTCAAAACAGCAAGATGCTATGGCACTATCTACAGCCAAAGCTGAATATATGGCTATGGGACATGCTACTAAAGAGGCAATATGGCTCCGCAATCTATTTGCAGAACTAGGATTCCCACACCACAAAGCCATGGCTATATTTGGCGATAATCAATCTGCTCTCACCATCACTCAAAACTGCCAGGATCACAAGCAGTCAAAGCATTTTGATATTAAGCACCACTTTATTTGGGAGAAAATAGATCGTAACATCATCAATCTCTACTACTGTCCTACTGCCAAGATGACAGCAGACATCTTTACAAAAGCATTACCCAAGCTGAAACACTGCCAGCACCATGCCGAACTTGGCATTTGCTCAGCTTGAGGGGGAGTGTTGGCAGCCTAAGACAAGCCGACCATGCTGACTCCAACATTACATAACTCTGAATTATCAAATAAGATACAGTAGTATATAAACCATAGCAGAGATTAAAATAATCTAAGTGCTCATTATCTCCCACCATCATTGGGCAAGATCCATACGGCATTACTAGTCCATCTAACTGAGCTATCTACATCCCTACTCTACTACTTTAGGATATCACGCATCATGCATGACCTCACTCACTGGCAGTGCCCCCATCTTACCTTGACTACTGTCAGCCCATAGCCTACATCAGCAAATCACCCTTTTATAGACAAGACTACAGGCTTACAGACCACCACAGGATGGTACAGAGTAAAATTTGAGTGATAAAATGCAACTTGAAGCAATCAGTATATTATTGCTATTTTAAGTCCTGTACAGAGGGGAACCTTTCTGTGCCTTTGTAGCAGCTGTAGTTGTCTGTAGCTAGCTGTACAGCCACCTACAGCTCTTTTGTGATTTGCTGATGTACCTCGTTAGAAGCTATATAGCTTCTATTCAAGTTGAAAATAAGTTTGTGTGCTACAATATGCTACAACAAGTTATATAGCTTCTATTGGATCACAAGATAGGGTACTACATAGTGCTATATTGCAATAAAAGTTGCTATATATTTGGGGGAAGCCTACAGCACCTACCAGGACTACAGGGACTATATAGCACTATATAGCATTTGACTTTTTACAGTGGCACTGACTCAGTGGCAAAAACTTATTTCTCACTGGTTGGAAGTACAAACTTTGTACAGATTTCATGCACATGTTTGACTCACTCTACATGGTCGTGCTGCTGACCATCATGTGCCAGAGTTTCTCTGCTTCGCCCCATGCCCACAGAGACTCATCTTACCATTTCCATGTCTCTTCAATCAACTTTCACGCTGGAATATGGTCGAGTTGTTTTCAGTTGTCCAGTTCCATGTCATCGATAGTAGCAGAGACAGGATGTAAGCCATAGCAGAGACCCATGTTCCGAGATTGGAGTCGACGACCTTGTTCGCAAAGGGTAAACACATTCATAAACCTTCAGCACTTCAGCAAGATTCCCACGATGCATCAACTCGTGCAAAGATTTCCCGGTGCATCGGCATTGCCGAAAACAAGGTCTCAAAACGGTGCGTACCTTTTTCAGCCCTTACTCCTCAAAATGATCGTCAAAATGGGTCTCAAAACAGGCCAAAACGACCACCGTTTTCTACCTTGAAGGACCCTATTATGTAGTAGGATCCGAGTCCGCCGGTCAACACCGTGAAACACCGTACACCGTGCTTACGGGTGCACGGTGGGACGCGGGTTGATGATTTCAACACCGCACCCGTACACCGTCGCACCCGCTGCCAAATACCGTGGTGTAGCCCGCACCCGTGTCCAACCCTATCAAAGCCTTATAGACACATCCTCGATATTTCTTTACGCTCGTGTTTATGCGGTCCATGCTCACCATGACATTTGTGGCACTCGCTGCCGCTGCCTTTGCTTCCGCGATGCCGTTTGATTCCAGCCAAAAAAACAATGGTGTTGCCATATCGCTTACTAGACATATTGTGTTTCCGGGTGACTCCAACGAAGTCATTGACATCCAGGTGTTGAGATTTCAAGCTAAATCGGTCAGAGCGTACGTGGTGTCTAAATTCATTTCCTCAATATGATTAGTTCCTTACCCATCGTCTGTGAGTCCTCATTCAAACATGTCGTGGCAGAGGCTTGTGTGCCTAATCCGCGTCTTGGAATCAGATGCAGATGCACCAGAGTTGTGGACTATTGGATGCATTTTCCTCAGGCAAGTATATACCGTGTTTGATCTCGGTCAGGCAGGCAGAGCTCCACGAGTGGGATTTGCAAGGCTCAAGCGCTCAGGATGGAC
>JBBPUL010000607.1:0-17302 GCA_038094675.1 Spongispora temasekensis | reverse complement strand
TACGTACTCAGTTCCAAATATTTATCTTTGTTCCATTGGTCGAAATGCAAGTCAATGAACTGAGTCCAATGAAATGGGGATGCATGACGAATAAGTGGCACAGTAGCATTCGAACTCGAGAAGATGCACTCGCATGTTTCGAGATCTTCAATACCAAAACCAGTCTGATAAAGAGGATGATTTTCAAGTTGGCACATTCAATTGTGAGCAAAACCATGAAAGGCATTGACGACAACAATTAGGTTCAATTCATTGGCTTTATTACCAATTGAACTATGCGCAATGGTCTTCTTAGATGCACAACCGATATCGTGCCTGATAGCTTGGTCTGGACCACAGATGTCAAGTAGTTGGTTGACCACCGCAAGGCTGTACTTGGCTCTATTGAACTTGTTAATGTGAGTATGCGGGTAAAACAATGGCACAAACAGCTCCCCACTCCACTTCATTTCCGCAACACATTCTACAAAACCATGGTGACAAGCCAACACAAAGATGCCAGTTTGATCGAAAACATGGATGTGATCTTCCTGAGTGGCCTTCACAGCTGTCCAATTGTCGATACAGGTCGTTGCATGCTTATCCTTTCCTCCCGGTTGGTTACGTACATCATCCTTGAAATGCTCCACCATATCTGTGGGAATGAAGTAGTCGCTGTGGAATACACGTGTATCTGCCAAGCCCGACTCAGCCAGTCGCTTCACTGACATGTTACCATTCATGCTATGCAGTCGAGCGGGCTTTAGGATCAGCTCTTCTGGTAGCTGAAGGTAGTACTCATGTCATGTCGGCAATCGGGGGCTCAAACAATAACATACATTGAACGCGCATGATGGGCAAGCACCACTCAACTTCCATGATATGCCGTCACGTCCGATGGTACACAACAAAGACTTCTGAATGGTTTGTAAGATTTCGAGATAAATGTTGAAAGCAACGCTGAATTGAGAGCGAAGTTGTTGACTATATGTTACCTAATATATGTCAAGTCGAAGGTAAAATTAAAGGCAGTCAGTAAAAATAGACTTACATTGTGAAGTGAACACAATGCTTTCGTAAAGGCTTGGATGCTGTAAGATGACTGATGGCGGCATAGCTGGTGGTAAAGCTCTAGACACTCTAGATGCACAGCAACAGTTGGCTGCACCGGCAAACATCCAAGGAGACCGTGGCGAATGAGTGATATGTTGGCAGGCTCATCAAGTCTTTGGTTGACAGCATATGTAGGAACATAATCTACAAAAGCGTATGAGCAGATATACAAAGAAAGGAACAGAAACATACCAAACACGCCGACAACAGCAATTTGAAAGACATGATCACGAGGTTGCAGACCATCATCATCGTTATCACTGATGTCATCATCTTTGTACTTCCACGAGAGATATTGGTCGACGAGAGCCGGCATCTGATGCTTCCAAGCCTCATGGGTGTGTTCATTACGCCGCGTACGACTTCGAACGTCCACCCGTTGTGTTGTTGTGATGCCACTATGTTCATTGAATAAGTAGTCACAAAATACTAAAAATGAACATACCTTTGTGCAGCTGTGCGGAAATACTTCGAAAACAGTGGATGGGCTTCCTCATCTTCACCACTGTCACTGTCCTCCTCGATAATCATCTGGTCATTGTTGTTTGCCCAGCCAATGTCCTCAGAGTCCTCAAAGCAGTCTCCTAGTTGAAGTGCTGCCTCCTCGAACGTTTCGCGTTGTTGTCGTGCCTCTACATGGTGTTGTATGCAACTGAACAGTAAATAGAGTCAATGAACAGACCTTTTTTACACTCACCTGAACACGAGGAAGTCATGTGGGTGATTCCTAAGTGAAACGCTTGATGACAGCGCGACACCGGAGAAGGGCAAAGAAGAACGAGAAAAACCAAACCACCACAATGGTACTATGCACGAAAACCAGAGCCACCGCCATCACTGGCAATGACGGCGATGATGGCGATGACAATGACAGTAAGGTTAAGTTGAATGCACAGTTCGAACTCCGAAGGGGCATGTGAAATGGCTATTGGCTGACGTGGCCTTTCAGCAAACACCGCTCGAATATTGATGTTTATTCCAGTTGAAAAGTAGTATATTATTAGTACGTCTAGAACCGCGATACATAGTGTGCTCACTGCGGGAGACAGCAAGCGCTGAGCGCACCCTTCGTGAGCAATGGGCGACGTGGGATCCGAGGCCGTTCGGCAGCGGTCTGGTGCCGTGGGAGTCTTAGGCTGATCAACAAAGACGACATATGTAACAGCTGACATGGCCTCTTGGCAAATCCTGGCTTAGCTGCCGCTCCCCACCTCACAAAAACACTTAATCATCAACATTATCACTGTTTTTAATGTTGTTAACCATATATATAAGGTATTATTAGTATGAAATAAAAAAACCGGAGCGAAATTGGTGAAGAAATGAGCTGTATAGCATGCTCACTGTGGGAGGCAGCGAGCGCGCCCTTCGGAAGCAATGGGCGGTGTGGGAGGCGGCGGGCAAGCGCGTTCGGCAGCGGTCTGGTGACGTGGGAGCTTTGATCTAATCAACAAGATCACATGCTTATCGAATAAGCGGTCAACGAAACCCAACAAAGGGACAGCCGAGTGGTGCATGAAGTGCTGCAGCACCGCAGCATAGGTCAATGCCCTCTAATTGGAGGTATGTAATCACGTAACATCTGACCAAGATCTTGAAGTTGTTGTCCAGTGCAGCAACAGAACCAAACCCGGGGATCCCACCGTTGTCCAGTTTGATGTCATAAAATGTTGAGGCAAATGCGCATCGAGTCGTAGAGGTGTGATAGCCAACCTGGGACAATGCGTGATTACACGAGCGAAGAGGGCATGGGGTGGAGCTTCTGTGTGTCTGCTTGCCTCCACCCCTATGGTTTGCATTCCCTTTTATCAGTGTCTACTCTATAGCTAGGGTAATCAATTAACTTGGGGCGCTGACGGATCTGTCTCCTGTGGTAGCCCTCCTATGAGTAAGGGCTTACCAATGATGCGGAGCTCTGCTTGTTCTCGTTTGGTCCTAATGGACTCACGACACTCCCCCTCAAGCAGAGTGTAGTCCAAGAGCAAGGCGGTGTTTGTCGTGCTTGCCGCGTGGCAGCGCTTTGGTTAAGATATTGGCCATCATTTCCTCGGTCGGACAATAAACCAGTGTGATGCAGCCAATTTTGATTTGTTGCTGCATGTGCAAGTTCCTAAGGTCGAAGTATTTCGCACGCTTATGAAACTGGGCATTTGTGGCAATTGCAATGGCAGACTTGTTGTCCCCATAGAGTATGGTGGCTGTCATGGGCGAAGAACCAATTTCTGTATAGAGGTTGCACAGCCAGATAACTTCTTTCATTGCACGTGCCATGGAGGTGAATTCAGCCTCAGCGGTGCAGAGCGCGGGAGTTATTTCCTTTTTGGAGCACCATGTGATGGCGCCCCCATTGAGAATGAAGACATTGCCGCTTGTCGACGTTAGGTCGTGGTTGGTTGTGAAGCTGGCATCGGCATAGCCATGGAAGGCATGTTCCATTGGGCTCTTAGCATATGTGATGCCGAGGTCTTTGGTGCCTTTCAGGTAGCGTAGCACGTGTTTGGCTGCCATCCAGTGAGTAAGGTCGGGATTATTGTTGAACGAACAAAGTTTGTTGATGGCATACGCGATATCGGGGCGTGTGCCGATAGCAGCGTACATGAGGGATCCGGTAAGCGATGCGTAGTTCCCATGATGTGGGGGGTCATCCACCGAGTGGTGTTCCAGCTTCACGTTCGGATCGAGTGGGGTGGACACTGGGTTGGCTTCGTGCATACCATATTTTTCAAGTATGCTTTCGATGTATTTTGTCTGTTTGATAGTGAGCCTGCCATGTGTCCGATCTCGGGTGATTTCAAGGTCAACGAGTTTGCTCAGCTCCCCGAGATCTGTAATGTCAAACAACCCCTGTAGCTCAGCATTGAGGCCGTCCATCTGGACTTTGTCGTGTGTGAAGAGCAGTAGGTCATCTACCCATATTGTGATAATTGCGATCAGATTGCCGGTGTGTCGGATGTAGACACAGGGATCTGAATAAAGGCGGGTGAAGTTTTCGCCTGCGAGCTTTTTGTCCAGCTCGTCGTTCCATTCGCGTCCAGCTTGTTTCAGGCTGTACAAGGTTTTTATGAGGCGGCATAGACGGGACGTGCCGTCACTATATCCTTCAGGTTGTGCCATGTATAGTTCTTCTTTGAGTGTCCCATTTAGGTATGCCCCTTTTACATCCATTTGCTGAATCTCCCAGTCCTTGGTGACAGCGAGCGCAAGAATGGTGCGGATTGTCTCAAGGCAGACAACTGGTGAGAACGTCTCATTGTGGTCCATGCCAGGTATTTGGCTGAAGCCCCTGGCGACTAAGCGGGCCTTATATTTTTGTAGGTTGCCGTCCTTATCATATTTTCGGACAAAGACCCATTTGTTTGTGATGGGCTTTCGATCTTTGGGTGCTTCAGTGAGCTCCCAGGTTCCCATCTGCCGTAACATTTCCAACTCTGTTTTAATGGCCCTTTCCCACTCAGGCCATTCGGGTGAGTGCATAGCCTCACAGAGTGTTTTCGGGTCGTTGCTGGTTAGCTGTGTTTCACTGAATGCAGTGTACACAGCAGCAGCGGCCTCAGCTACTGATTTTTGTTGTTCTGCCAGTTCGTTTTGGATGTTCCCTTCAGTGCTGTTGTTGGGATTAGGGTTAGTGTTGAGATTAGGTGCGTTTTCATCCTCATTCTCATCGACCTCCTGCTCATCTGTTCATTGGTGCTTATTTCTATTTGTCGCCATTTCAGATGGCTCTGCTTCTCGTTGGCGCTTGCCGGTCATGCCAGTTATAGGTTTGTTTTCATTTTGAGATCGCGATCTGCCTGACTCCCCCTCAAACCGAACAGGCGGGGTGAGCTGGCTAGGCCAATGGTACATGTGCGTAACTTTGACAGTGCGATGGTCCTGGTCAAAGTAGCGAATCCCATGCGGTCTATCCTCATATCCGACGAAGAGGAAGCGACGTGCATGTGGTTCCAATTTTGAAGGATTCAAGTCCTCATTGAGGACCCATACAGGGTGGCCAAATTCTTGGAAAGATGACACATCAGGCCGCTTTCCCATCCACTTTTGGTGTGGGGTGGCATCAGGGATAGCACACATGAACGCACGGTTGTGAACACGGGTAGCGTGTGTGTAGGCTTCTGGCCAAAGGACGTTAGGTACATTCTGTGCAAAGAGCATAGAATGGCCGAGTTCGACGACGGTGCAGTTCCAGCGCTCGGCAATTCCATTTTGTTCAGGAGTGTGGGGGGGAGTGGTTTGTAGTTCAATACCACAATCCGAACACCATGTGCATAGGTCATTGTTGATATACTCTCGACCGTTATCAGCATGGATCGCTTTCGGTATGTAATTATACTGCCGTTCAATGAGGGCCAGATAGCACTTAACCTGTGTAGGTGTTTCGGCTTTTGTTTTCATAAAGGCAATAGTGGCATGACGGGTTGCATCATCTATGAAGGAGATGTAGTAGCGATAACTGTGAAGGAATGCAACACGAGTGGGTCCCCACATGTCGGTGTGTGTTAATTCACCAGGTGCATGGTGGTGAGTGCTCGATTTCGATGGCAGTGAGGCACGGGTGAGCTTTGACTGAATACAGGCTTCGCAACTGAAGTCCTGTGGGCTATTTCACACAGAGAAACCATCAACGAGGTTTTTGTGATGTAGGGTGCATAGTCCTGTCATGCCAATGTGGCCGAGGCATCTATGCCATTCCTCCTAAGTCCAGGTATGTTTGAGGTGCAGCGCAACATGTGCAGCATTGTCTGCTGTCTGCATGTCAAGATAATACAGTTTATTTTGGTGACTGGCAGTGGCAATAACAGTGCGGGAGGCATCATAGATATGCATCCGCCCATTTTCACATGTGAAACTCCCTCCTGCCTTATCAAAACGCCCTAAAGAGAGCAAGTTCTGACGTGCAGCAGGTACGTGGAGTGTGTGCAGCAAGTGGAGCATCCGACATGTTTGTCCGAGGTGGGCAAAAAGGGTGACGGTGCCTTCACCAATTGCGGACACACTGTGCCCGCCTAGGCCATGGATGTTGCGTGCAGGTAGCAACATATAATCGTCGAATGTGTCATGTTGGGCACAGATATGGGTGCTCGCACCGGAGTCTGCAACCCACGAATAAGCGGAAAATTTGGCCTTATCAACCTCATTCATTGCAACATCATTGATAGCTACATGGGCTACAAAGTCTTTGGCTAACTCGCTATCCTGTGTGGACACCTGCGAGATGTATGCCTTTCCCTTGTGACTGCCTGTCCCCTTGTCGTAAGGTGCAGATACTCTGTATTTTCCAGCACTGTTACACGTGGGAGCTTTTCCCAGTCCCTGGTTGGTGTTGCAGAAGCAATCCACATCTGTGTGCCTGAGCCTGCTGCATGTGCCACATTTTGGCTTGTCTTTGTAGCGGCACTGGGGGTCGAGGTGGTTGGTTCGTCCGCAGATGGCGCATGGAATGCGTTTATGTGACGAGGCCTTCTTTGGAGTGGTGGTGGCCAAGGCTGTGTCACCATTTTTCTCCTTTCGTCGTCTGGCTTCTTCTATAAGGACAGTGCACAGCTCATGGACGGTCATGCCATCTGCTTTGGGGTTGTCCCGGCTGAGGTCGCTGGCCTGATAACCAAGGTAGGATGTGGTGAAGCTTTTCCATGAGCAGGGTAATGAGCCGATTAGGATTGACTTGAAGCGGTGGTCACTGACGGGCTCGCCGGTCGTCAAAAGGTGCTCATGTAGCTTCTGCATATGTTTAAGGTGTGTGGTGAGGTCATCCGTCTTGGATGCCTCGGTGCGATAGAGGGAGCGAAGGAGTGATAGCACAGATTGCGTGCCTTGGGGGGTGTTGGCAATAGACAGGGCTTTCCACATGCTGGCTGCTGTTTTGCATCCTGTGGTGTGAACGGTCTGTGCATCTTTGATAGATGATGTTATGATTTGACAGCCGATGGCATTCTTTAGATCCCATTCTACTGCATCGCCGGGATTGTGTGGTCGGGGAGCTCCATCGATGACTACATTGTAAACGTCTTTGACGTGGAAGACAGCACAGATGCGTTGTTGCCATGCAAGCCAATTACTGTTGTTCAAGTTTTCTATCTTTTGGATCGAGTAATTCTCAAGATGGCGTATCCGTCATGCCCGGGCCACTTCTGCTTCCCGATCTGCTGTGGTGGGTTCTTCTTCGTCATTGTTTTCATTATCTGACTGATCTGGGTCAGTGTTGGTGAGCGGTGGGATGGATCCACCGAAGGGGTCTTCGTCATCTGACATTCCGTGCGATTCGTTGTCCCAATGTTAGAGCATGGGGCTCATAACCTTTGTTGAGGCAAACGTGCGTCGAGTCGTAGAGGTGTGATAGCCAACCTGGGACAATGCGTGATCACACAAGCGAAGAGGGCGTGGGGTGGAGCTTCTGTGTGTCTGCTTGCCTCCACCCCTATGGTTTGCGTTCCCTTTTATCAGTGTCTACTCTATAGCTAGGGTAATCAATTAACTTGGGGCGCTGACGAATCTGTCCCCTGTGGTAGCCCTCCTATGAGTAAGGGCTTACCAATGATGCGGAGCTCTGCTTGTTCTCGTTTGGTCCTAATGGACTCACGACATAAAACATGACAAAATGTGCCAACATGGTGCCGAGCATGGTGGCAGTGACAAAACGACCGGGACTAGAAATGAATTCCACATGGTCATTCATTGAAGCAATACTTACCATGAAACTCGGCCGTGTGCAAAGACCATGTATTCAGGGGTGGTGTAAGTGAACTGATGTTTTGACATGACGTCAGGCTTTTCAGACGCACACATATTGGTGAATCGTAATGGATCGAATGTCATTGCATTCTCAAAGAACGCGTCGTCGAGATGAGTCGGCTGGGTGGCAAGAGCGACGCGCGTCCCTTTGGGTATGAGTGTGCCGTCAGCAAAGACCAAATCCCTTGGGATCTTTCACTCAAACGATGCTAGCCGTCCTTCTTGATGATGGACCTCGCGAAGGATCGGGACGAACTCGGGACTGGCAGCCAAATTATACAATAAAATGGCCGCTGACTAAAAACAAGGATTATTAAATTACCCCGTTCATAAGTGGCGTGATGATATTACGAATGAAGTTATCTATTGCAAACGAACTTTGTTCGATATCAAAAGTAAGGTCATCACAAATGGGTCACATACGTGGATAGCGCCAACGTTTAAGAGCAAAATATTGCGAATGAAGATTTCCTTCGAACTGCCGCGTCCGAGCGGTCCTTCCAATAACAAGGTCAAAATGTCATGCTAAACCCCCTCCTAAAATAAGAGCCGATATGATATGTCATGAAAGGTGAGAAAGAACCTACGGCGTGTCTCGTGCTTCAATCACCGGAGTGATGAGTTTTGTGCCTCGTATGAAGCCCTCTGGGACAGCCCTCATGAACAGCTTAATGAGCCTGTTGAGAAAGGAAGTCAAAAGTGATGTTCAACATCCATTGAACAGGCCCATGGTATCATGAATTTTGGCAAGCTGGCAATTATCTTGTCCACCTTGATATTAAGTTGCACCCAGTCTTGGTTGTGGCCTATGGCCCAGCACAGGCGGACACATTTGCTGATATATGCAGAGACTGGCTACTCACATAGAGGGAGCCCGACAATGATTCTGTTGGCAGTCCTGCAGATTACCGGTATGGCTGCTGGTAACGTAGATATCTTCTTCCACTCTAACAAACCCATGAGCAAGTCGTCCCCGTCGACGAGATGACCCACCATTCGCTTCAAGGTTTAGTACCTCATCGAGCACCGTAGTTATTTCATCTGTCAAGTCGTCCATCATGGTTGCAAGATTACGATTCACTGTGTAAAGAGCTGGAAGAAATTGATGGCCATCCTTGTCGATTTCAGAGCTCTCCACCAATGGGAAAGCCTGTCGCATTTG
This sequence comes from Spongispora temasekensis, assembly GCA_038094675.1. Lineage (NCBI taxonomy): Eukaryota > Fungi > Basidiomycota > Agaricomycetes > Boletales > Boletaceae > Spongispora > Spongispora temasekensis. Next base: position 8,319 of record JBBPUL010000607.1, on the reverse strand, counting down.
AATTCAGGCAGCCACAGAGGAAAGAAACTGAAATGTCATCACCTGATCAAACGCATGATTGTGGTCTAACCTGCGAAACCTTAGGAATTCTTTGATCATTGGATGACCACTGATCATGACCATCTAGCCGGTCATCATTGACACCCGGGCCTTGAATGGTTTGCCCTTGTACTGCATTTTGCACTGCCAGGCTGGCACTCAAGGGGCAGACATGTGGTGATTGGTGCTGGTGACAGCCTCAAGTGGACTAAAACATCAGCTGATGGGCCGAATCGAGTCTATGTGAAGAGACTCGGCATTGCACTGACTTGCAACTTGCAAGGCTGCAACAACACAGTCATTGCAGCCTTGGCCGATTCAAGTGTCTCATTCTGAAACATCGCAACTCAGCAGCAAGTTGGGACAACCAACCACAGAGGTGAAGTGGCTTCGAAGCAAACAAAGGTCACTTCGCAGAAGTGACACTTTGTCACACTTCATCGCAACCGAACTGGCCAGTTCGGAACGAAGTGACTTCATTCAGTTCGGGAGGCAAGATGAACTGTACATAGTATATTTGGCAACGATGAGATATATCTAGAAACATGGCCCCTGTGTACATTACATTGTGATCCTGGCCTGAGGGTTGAGAGTATGAATGACCCAAAAGGCATTGTGCACTGTGACCCATTGCTGTCACACAAGTCATTGTTATTACCTAGTAAGGTAGCCTATGTAAGCAGAGGAACGAAGCGATGTAGGGTATAGACTGCGCGAAAGTGAAGCGAGGTGGCACAGCTTTTTCTGTGCAGACACCCCCTCTGCTCGGGCAGTCCTGCTCATTTTTTGCGTCGCCTCCACCTCTGCTACCAGATATAGCCTAGAGGCTCCACTGCCTTTGTTCATCTATGCAAGCTCGCCCAACAAGCCATGCGCGACCCCCACCAAGACGCACCGCCGGACTACAACCTCCCTGAGTTTGCTGACGCCCATCTAATCTTCACGGTGGAAGGCAGATCGGAGGCGGAAGCGGCCGCTTTCCTCACCGAAGTGTGGAGATTCAACCACGAGAGGGCCTGTGAAGAGTGGGATCAAGCAGAGGAGGCCCACAGACAGGAAGAGGACCAGGCCAGAGAGCACGCTGAGCAGCAAAGAGTGCAGGCCCAAAGGGTGCTCGAATAAGAGCAGGAGCAGGCCAAGCAGGACGAGCACAAGAAACACAAAAACAAGTTTCTCCCCATCCTGAATCACCTGCTCCCAGTGCAAGCGCTCTTCATACCACTGCAGCATGTGCTCAACAAGCTAAAGAAAGGGGAATATGTCCCGCTGTACTATTTCATCAACAGAGGTATCCGGGAAGCAGAGAATGAGGCTCCCAACCTAGACGATGACATCCTATCCCTAGTCCAATCAGACAATGGCCCCGTATTCCAGTCCGTGGCAGCAGTAAAGGCCAGAGATTGCAAAGTCCCAGATGAAGACCTATCCTGGGAGGAATTCGGCGAGGCAAACTATCGGATGCTAAAAGCGATGCACCAGCAGGAATGGCCAGTCGAATGCATCACGATGGTGTGCCAATTCTGGCTAGCGCTCGAAACCCACAAATTCAGACACGATGACTGTGAATATGCAAAGAGAGCACTCTTGCTATACCAGGCCAAAGTCAGAAAGCAATGGCACCAGGCCATAGGGACCCCGGATGCATTTTCTTTAATTCCCCTGAGCGAATACCACCTAGTGGCATTCCAAAAGAAGCTACGAGATGCGGCCTTGAACAGCCAAATAGAAACTCTAAAAAAGGTGGGTAATAATCTGAACCTTCAGTTGCTGTCTTTTCCTCATCAAGCCATGCCTTTTACCTATCTTCACACCGGCTTCAACGCCTTTCATCCTCGCTATTGAAATAATCCCATCCCAAACCTGCACGTGGGACAAAACCTCCCATGCGGCCACTATCGGGATGCAGGGCAACCTCACAAACGGGGCCTGTCATCATCTGAATCCATAATCCCATGCTCACCTGTCATAATCTGGCCTTGCCATGCTGCATTTGCCTGTCGTAACCTGGCTCCAAATTACGCAAGCAGATCAATGCTCAAACCTCAATGAACCAGGCACAACCCTCGGGAAACGCAAGGCCATCGCACACGCGTGCTACCAGCCTGTCCAAGCGACCCATATCACCCTCGGCAGTATTGGAGACAGACCAAACCTTAGCCAAAAAGGCCCGGCCCTTTCGCTTGGAAACAGCTAGCGTCGCAGCGGGTTCCAACCCCAAAGACAGCAGTCGAACCTCAATCCTTCCAGTCTGCACAGTCTGCCTCAGCAGAGAGAAACATACCATTCCAGTCATTGCTTGCTGGGCACTGCGAACATGGGACAACTGTTTCGACACACTCTGTGAACGAATCAACAAGGCTTTGTATACCTGAGACACTGGGGAAGTCTTATGTAGCTACTGGCAAAAAGACACAGGTTGTACCCAAAAGCATGACCACAAACACCTCTGCTCTGGATGCCTCACAGCAACACATGGAGCTAGTCACTGCCCTAGAGCGCAGAAAATCCCAGCTGATAACGCCTTATAGGGCAGATGCCTGGAAACAAGCCATGGAAAATGTCTTTCCCCAATCCCGCATAGATACCCTGCTTAATGGTTTCAGTTCCGGTTTCATAATTGGATTCCCCCATATCACATACACCCAATCCCCCCCCAATAGTGCATCAATTTCGGCCTATATTCCCAAACTGTGTCTGGAAAGTCTCCTATTTTAAGATTAGGAACAGTTATTGTCAACTTTCAAGGAACATTTGTGCAGTTATGTATTGCTCACAATCAAAGACGTTCTTGGATCTTTCCAAACCTCCCCTCTTTCAATGATACCCAAATTGGGGCGCCTAGACAAATTTAGACTGATACAGAACTTCTCGTTTCCACACAAACCGCATCCGACATTCCCAAACCCTTCCATAAATAGTAGCATCACCACGGCGAATTTCCCATGCACCTGGGGAAAATTCTCCACAATATATCTTCTCATTTCCAGACTACCCCTGGGATCGGAAGCTGCCACCCGAGATGTAGCTGAAGCCTATCGAACCATCCCATTCCACCCTTCACAGTGGCCTGCTGCAGTAATAAGAGTAAATGAAGAACAAGGATGCATAGATACCTGTGCTGCCTTTGGAGCTTCACCCTCGTGTGGTGCCTACAGATTGGTAGCAGATGCGGATGCAGACATCCTAAGATCGAAAGGAATTGGACTGCTGGATAAATGGGTAGACGACCATATCTTCTTTCATATCCTACATGAACATCTGAAACAATACAACTCCTTACGCGCACTCTGGAACTCGCAAGTCTCCAGCACAGCCCAATTGCCCACACTAAACAGGATATATTTTGAGGGCGTGAGGGCCGCAGATGGTATACCAGAGGAGTTCAGTGAAGATTTTTCCTGGCCCTTACAGGACCTATCAGCAAATTCCATCCATTCAAAACATGATCTCCTTTTTTCTTACAATATCTCAGACGTCGACCATATATCAAAAGATCTAGGCATCCCATGGGAAACATCCAAAGATCAACCTTTTGGCCCATCGGTGATCTACATTGGACTGCTATGGGACATTAAAAATTGCACTGTATCACTCTTGAAGGCCAAAGTTGAGAAATACAGCACAGCCATCCACCAGTGGCTGGAACGGCCTTGTCACATGCTCAAACAGGTGCAAGAAATATACAGCAAATTACTACACTCTTCTGCAGTAATGCTGCAAGGGCGCGCATACCTAACCAGCCTCGAGGCCATGCTGGTTACATGCGCCAGACATCCCTTTGCCCTATACCATGCAGATAAAAGAGTGCCAGAAGACCTAAAGTGGTGGCTTGAATGCTTAACAACCTTGAGGGTCACAAGACCAATAGCCCCACCACCCTCCTTTCTGGACTTACAAGCCTTCTCAGATGCCAGCTCTGGCCTTGGAATCGTCATTGTCATCGGTGGCTTCTGGCGAGCCTGGAGACTCATTCCCGGGTGGACCACCCTCCACAGCCATCAGGACATCAGATGGGCAGAAGCTATCGGCCTTGAGTTACTCATATGCGCAGTATGCCACCACCTCTGAGGTAACTCCCCTCAGCATGTCATTACCTACTGTGACAACCTGGGTGTTGTAGATGCTTGGCGAGTTGGAAGGCACCGTAACAGTGCCATCAATGGCATTTTCAAGTGACTTCACAGCTTCATCGAAAGATCGGCCTCTCTCCTCAGCGTCCTCGTCCAATGGGTACCTAGTGCAGATAATCCAGCCGATCTCCTGTCTCGTGGAATCTATGACTCTACAAACAAACTCCTCCCGCATTTCACACCCCCAGGAGAACTCAGAGAATACATCATCGACTCTGAGCAACCGCTATCAACTAGAGAACTCAGACTTTTCCGGGAGGGAGCATACTCAGCCTCAGCCGCTTGCACCATTGAGCATCCTCGAGCAGAACAGGAGCGGGAAAACCGAAGACAAGCAGAGGTTGAATTCGAAGGAGAGCTCATCCGACGATCGCTACTGGACGACCCTAATTTCTAATAGAATAAACTCAAACACCCTTCACAGTCAGTTCAACACTCCATTGCCCCAACCCCCCACCAACTCCACTTCCAGAACACGCCTCTACCCACACAGACTTGTCCCACTTCCCTCAACCCTCTGCCCTCATTGCCCGGCTAAAGACCAACTGCGTCTCTGGATTCCACAGGCAACCCAAGAAAAACAGACAGCAGGGACCTTGGACAACCTCGCACCCATACCAGAATCAGCGCTCAACCGCATTCTAGAAGTCATGGGAGCATCCTGGGCAGACAGCACGAAGACGCTATATGGCAGTGGCCTCCTAGTATTCCATGTGTATTGTGATCTGAATGGCATCCCTGAAGTAGAGCAGTGCCCCATCATCCATGTACGTTTCATAGCCTTTCTGGCGAGCCTCACCGGAGCGCACTCGGAATCGACCATAGCCAACTATGCCACAGGAGTAAGGGCCTGGCACCTTCTACATGGATTCGCCTGGAACATTAACATGGAAGTGCTCAAGCTAACCCTCCAAGGAGCAGCAAGGTTAGCACCTCGCTCCTCCAAGCGCCCAAAAAGACCACTGCTCACGCTGGAAGAACTGGCAATACTCTGCCAAAACCTGAATGCAGAAGACCCATGCGATGTCGCCATTCGCACCTGCATTACAGTAACCTTCTATTGTGTCACCAGGTTGGGTGAATTTACGGTTCCTGCTATTACCAAATTCATGCCAAAAAAGCACATAACAAGGAACAATCTTTCATTCATGCGAGATGACCAAAATAGACAGGTCTTAAAATTTTTCATTCCCTTTACCAAGTGCAACAAGGAGCTGGGAGAGCACGCGCACTGCGTTCCAGACCCAGGATCCTCCACCGACCCAGACGAAGCCATTCGAAACCACCTGTGAATCAATCAAGCTCCCACGATTTGCCACCTCTTTGCCTGGAAACACCCAAAAGGGGGCCTCTGGCCTTTATTGAAGAATCAAGTCATATCCTGCATCTCAGCCATCGCCAAGCAACACCAGATGGCGAACATCAAAGGACACAGCTTATGCATAGGTGGTACCCTCCACTACCTACTAAAAGGAGTGCCGTTTGAGGTAGTATGCTGCATCGGTCACTGGGCCGGAGAAGCATTCACAGGCTACCTGTGAGAGCATGCCCTAATCCTCGCCCCATTCCTACAAGCTGAACCAGAGATTTTGGATGTGTTCAGATGCATAGCCATGCCCGCGGTTTGATAACCAAGTGAGTAGTACCCGCTCCTAGTAGACATCTGGCCATCTACAGATCAGGACCAGCCTCCGGCTGAAACCCTCCGGGTTTTCGCCCACACACTCACTTAAAAACCTCACAGTAGCGCCAATCACCTTTTGTACATAGCATAGTAAAGCGACATATGCTCTTTTCATGGACATCGAGCAAGCACACTCACGCAGATGTACTGCTACACACAACTCGTTACCATTGCAGCATTGCATCACCCACTACTATTGAAGTTGGTACACTCCAATTACAATTACTGGCTACATGCGCTAAGCATAGTCGAGCTAATACCAACTAATGAGTTGAGACAAGTCATGAATTGACATGTCTCTGACACCTGTCAACTTCAAGATCAGCAAACTAATGCTGTCTGTCCAGCTCTGTCCAGCTCTGGACAGTCTGGACAGAGCTGTCCACTGGTAGAGTTGGACAGACAGAGTTAGTTTGCTGATGAATCATGATTATCAAATGGTGTCAGTTACCCTGACAATCATATTGATTCCTGACATATTGCAAATAATGTTAGAGAAGTGTCGATCATATGTTGATCATGGAACATAACATGAAACATTTCATAATGACACATGACAAATGTCAAACCCCTGTTGTTGACACTATACAGATTAGGATTCTGTACTGACAATCTGTTGTCTCACATAGACAAATGTTGTTTCATATGTACACATGTCATTTTACTCATATTTGATATTCTAGTTATATCTGATTCCTACATATGTACAAATATGTCCCATAGAGTATAAAAGAGTGTCAGAGATGCTCTCTAGAATACAAGCACAATATGAAGAAAACTAGGAAGAAAAACAAGTTTTCTTCAGACTTAGTGTTAGCTACATGATTCTCAAAAGTCCTAGTAAGTCTTGCTAGAGAATCAGACTTAACCTACCCCCAGAGAGATACACTCTGGAGATTCCTAGACTATTTGTCTGATAGTCTACCAGGGTGTTCAAATTCCTTTAACTACAGCCATCATTTTTACACCACATCTTCTGTTAAGAACTCAATTGCCAATTGGATGATACCTGCTGGTCAAAGCAATGGTGGACAGCCAACCTCAGCAACACATCTTCTCAGTGGTGAACTACTCACATGGACCACCACCAACCAAGCCTGGATCACTTGGACTAGATACCACTGTACAAAACTTGAGTCTGTACTCACCAAGCTTGCAAAGTCCAAATCCCCTGCTGCTCAGCCCCATCTGTGGCATCTTTAATGTGCAAAATCTTCCTGGTCCACTTGTACTGGGAGTGATGCCAGTAGTCACTGCCTTAAGTTTAACAACTCTGAGTCCAGCTAGCCAGCCCCCCATCTACTACCCAGGCCTGTTGTCTCCACATCTTCCTGCTTAGTCAAGTCAAAACAGTCCATTTATTCCCAGTCTGTCAGCATTGGAGCCTTCATTAGCTGGGTTCCTTCACCTATACAGCTGGTCAGCAAGCTCAAACATGCCAATACAAGCCTCCTCACCAGTGGAACTGCCTATGCTGCCCCAGCCACCAGTGGGTACTATGTGGCCACCACCACCAAGTCTAAATGTTAGTATGGTGATGACACTGGCGGGTATGGGGCTTGAGACCACTCAAGGAGATGCTAATAGTGGAAAAAAGACTTGTAAGAGGAAGAAAGCGGCTGTAGGTGACAAACCTACAAAAGAGCCAGTGGTGTGAGAATGAAATAAATGGCAGAAGAATGTTGACATACCCACAATTGCTACTACTATGGGGCCACCGGTAGAGGATTTGCAGGTCCACAATAACGAGTCAAATCTCTTGACCCAGGAGTCTTTGATGCCCAAGAGCACTGTTACTGCCATTTAGAAAGTAGGTCCATTGCTACAAGTCGAACCCTCAACCCCAGCAGCACAGAAGAAGGCTCAGAGTTCATAGCCCTGCTGCCACTCAAAAACAACAGCAACAGATGTATGGTATTTCCTTTGGCCAGTCCAGAGTTGAGATCCCCCTGAGAGTATGCCCTGAAATGAGCTGCATTTGATGACTTGACCAGATATACCATTTGTTGCATGTCGACTATATGGGTAAGTTCCAGTTGCAAACTGATATAACTAACTCGGAATAACTTATCATTAATTCTAGTGAATGTGATAAGAATCCACAATGGAAAGTATGGAAACATGGGAGTGGCATGACCTCATGCTATCATATGCATATGGATGATAAGCATGGTGAAAAGTGGCAGCATATTTGTCAAGAAGAGGGCTTGAAACTTTCTGCTAGCAGTAATGGAATCAAGCAAACAGACATACAGTCATTTACGATGGAACAGTTTATGCGTCATCTCACACAATGGGTCACTACTGATGATAGGGTATGTGATTTCATACAATGGATCTGTTACGACAGGCGCGGGTAGCGTCAGCCGTAGACTCGATGCGCAACCTAAAGCTGCGAGACGAAGTCGAGGGGCGTAGGTCCTACACGCGATGTGCAGAGACTAGTCACTACTCCGCCTTGGCGAG
>JBBPUL010000606.1:0-17304 GCA_038094675.1 Spongispora temasekensis | reverse complement strand
ATACCAAATACCCATACCATTACCAAAGTGAAAAAACTGTTCCAATGGTGTTGCTGTTTTGAAATGGATGTATCTTGGGAGCATGTGAGCCAAATCACATGACCCTGGGGACAATGTTGTAGCCAAGGGTATGTACTTTATTTGTTCCCACCAAAGAAAAGTGAAATTCCCACAAGTGATTGCGGGGCGCTTTGCGCTCCAGTTTGGGGTTAGGCATTGGAACGGTTTTTGGAGTCACTGTAAGTATGGCAGAAGCTAAATTAACATCTATGATGTATGCAAAGAAAGAATTGGTTTGGCTAAGGAACTTCTATGAAGAGATCAGATACACAGCTTTAAGTGCCATGATCCTCTATAGTGATAATTGTTCAGCTATTTCCATTGCAACCAATGCCCAGTTCCATAAGCAGTTGAAATATTTTGACCTACACAATCTCTATGTATATGAGGAAGAAAATTAAAATGAGCTGGATAACTCTGGAATATTGTAAAACTGACAAAATAACTGCTGATATTGATATTCTTACCAAAGCCTTACCATGCCTCAAGCACCAGACTCATTGTTATAAACTCAAGACTCCATTCAGCTTGAAGGAGAATATTAGAAATATTATTGGAAATAAGATATAAAAGAACAAGTCACCTATTCCAAATCTGAGCAAGCTCAACTTGTAATCCTCTGGAGTATCTTCAAGAGTATATAGCATACTCTAGAAGGAATAGACTAGTGCAGCAATACCTCTCTTTTTTCAGCATGATCCACCACACTGACACTATCTGTATCTGTTGAAACACTTTGACTTTCTTGAGGACTGGTGAGGAAGCAATGCCATCAAGCTTTACTAGATTCATGGCAAGTTGTCCTGCTTTAATGATTATTCCAAGATATTTAACCTCAAATGTGTTGCAAACTAGCAATGCACTAAACCTAACTTTAAGAAAGGGTAAAGAATGGGGCATGAGCATCAGTGCCCTTGAATGCTCAAGCTAGTCCACACTGGGGTTTGGTTATAGAACCTGGTAATCTTCAGAGACTGATGAGGTTGATAGTCAAGGAGTGTCTCATAATAAAGAATGGATATAAGTAATAGAGGCCTAATCTGATGCCTTACAAAGTAGAGGACACCAGACAACTACCACACTTAGAGCTTAGCCACTAGAGGTGAGGACAGAAGAAAGATGACTAGAATCAAGCTGGGGAATCCCAGTTGATCTGTGTGCCCTATATATATTACCAGGCTATGTGCACAGACCAAGCTTAGGGCTGGCCAGGGCAGAGGGCACTACTAAATAAGGAACTACTAGATAAGAGTCCAGGGTAGTGCCACAAGATAAGGATATATGGTAGACATGCCATGACAGTAGGAAGAATGGGAGAGAAGGCATAGCCTTACCTGGCCCTGAGATCTGGAGATAAGTGATAGGATCGGGAGATCTATCAAGATACAACCCAATATAGAATAGGTGAGCATCTATAAAAGTGTCAATAGATGTAAAGAAAGGATCAGGGTGCTAAGATGAAAGATAAGATGGTAGCAAGGCATCTGATAAAGGAAAGGGGTCAGTCCATATCTGTAACTAGATTAAGGTTGCCTTTAGTGCTAAGGGCACTTCAGTTAGGTTAAGCTAATAGTGTTCACAATAAAATGCAGTAAATTCACATTTACTGAGGTAAAGGTGAAGATCTAGCTTTATCATGCACTGGAGAACACAGTGAGTGTGCTTAGTGTGGGACTCATTGTCAGAAGAAACGATAAGAAGGTCATTCATATAGATGATAAGCCATCCTTCAGTGATTATACATATCATAGAATAAGTCATTCATAAAGTGTTGGAACATGGAGGAAGAGTTGTTCATACCAAAGAAGATAAACCATGAGTTCAAAGAGGCCTTTATAGGTTATGAAGGCATCTTTCTATTTATACTCATCTTTGATTTAGACATTGTAATATCCTCAGTGAACATTAAACTTAGTGAATACTTTTGCTTCCTTGAGTTTATCAATGAGGTCAGAAACAAGGGGAAGAGAATAAGCATCATGAATTGTATGTTTATTGAGGTACTGGTAGTCTTGACATGAATGGAGTTTTCTGTCCTTTTTCTTCACAAAGAAGAAAGGAAAGGCTTGAGAGGATTTGAATGGGTGGGTCTTTCCAGAATGTAGATTTTTCTTGAGAAAGGCTTTAGTAGCTTTTTATTTCTTGGGGGATAGAGGATAAACCTTCTCAATTTTATGAACAAAGGAGTCCTTCAGGTTGATTTTGTAATTATAAGGTCTAGATGGAAAAAGAGACTCACATTCCTTTTTCTCAAAGACTTTAGTGAAGTCTAAGTACTCAGTGGGAAGCATAATATTTTGGATTTAGGATCCTACTTCTTCAACCAGTTTGGTGGCCTCAGAATAGTGGGTGATGGTAGCAGAGGGTAGGATATATGGACTTCCTTGAGTGACATGATTGATAGAGTAATGGCTAAGAGTCTGATAGTGTTATTTTCTCCTGGACTGTGCTGTAAATGCATTGAAAACATCTTATTCAAACTTTGCTTATTCATATGAGTATTCTGGTAATACACACATGCTTATATAATATGATATCACAAGGCTGGACCCATTATGTGACATGATGTCACTCCTTATTTCCTTATCTATAACATTACAGTCTAGACTGCCTCATGTTAGATACATGTAGCTTAGTTAGATCTCATGTATTTAATTTAGTAGAACATATATAAAGCAGCCAAGAGTCAAGCTAAGCCTCAGCTTTGACCTCTTGTGTCTTTGTGACCTAAGTCACAGTTCTCTCTTTTTCCTTAAGTCTTTTCCTTGTGGTTAGTAGAGGCCAACAGTCATGTCCTTGTTAGGTCACTTCATTAGGTTAAAGCTGCCATATGCTACCCTCTGCATTCACACTGGATACATGCATGCAAAGCTTGTTGTTATTACACATTGCAAGAAAGCTGATCCACAGGCGTGAAGTGGACATCATTCTATTGGGAATGCAGTTACTCTATGACAGCTAGGAGAAAAACACTCCTATATAAAATGTTTTGTTATATGGTGGTCTACCATAGTTTCAGTTCACTTTAGTAGGGCTAAGACTCCATTCGAGAAGACATGCCTACTCACTGAAAAATAAAGATCAAACCCTTAGCATACATATAGTGGATCAGTGCAGCGGTACTACCCATGCAAAGTAGTGAAATCATGATATCTTCCATAAGAGTTGTAGTCTTGACATACTAAAACATCAGCCATAGCCATTTCCTGGTTTCTCCCCTCTGACTCTCTGATCCCAAGCCAGTGTACAAGACTTGTCCTCATGAGACAAAACCCATGTGGCACCCTCTTTATGGTAGTGGCAAGCAGGTATAAAGTTTTTTTTTTATACAAATTGAACTCAGTGCTTCTTATCTCAGTATTAAGTGCATCATCCTGAAACCTGACTGGGACTGGACTGGAAATACCAACTTCCAGCTAGAAGCAGCAAACGTCCCTCCTCATATTCTCCAATCCTTTTTTGATGCTCACAGAGCCACTCTCCCTTCTTCTATTCTCTATGCCACCACTGCCTCCTTCATAATCTATGAAAATGTCTGGGTTTTCACAGAAGATCGATGACCTTGCCAACCAGCTGTCAAGCCTGCAGTTGGACATGACCACAAAGGCCAAATAAACAATCAGTGATTTTGGTCTTTGAGATGGCAACAAAACCATCTTTTTGCTTTGGTGGGCAAAAGTAAAGCTATACCTCAAAGTCAAGAAGCTCGACAAGTATGAAGAGACTTACATGATTATCAGCTGATTGATAGTTGATGCCACCCCATTCGCCATAACTCTCCTCAAAAAATATGAGGAAAAAGATGACATCAATGAATGGCTGATGATGGCTGAAAACAAGAGGCTTATAACCTCATACTTTGTAATTGGGACTCTTTGCCATGAGGTCTACAAAAAATTACTAAATATAAAACAAAGTGGTAACTTTACTATTTTCATGTGAGACTTTTTGGCACTCTACTTAGATGCCAAATGCAGCAAGGAAGAGGCAGTGCACCTGTTAAAAAGGGCAGTGCAATATAAGATTCACATCAAACATAAGCTCTATAGCACTAAGCTCGATAAAAATAACTTTACAGGATTGGTAGAAGCTTACACAGCCATCAATCAAAAATTTGAAAGAATTTTATCTGCTCATCAGCTCCTCGTGTGCAAAGCACCCGACCCTTTTGCACTTGCCTTCTTCCTCACCCCCCTATCTCTGCCCCTCAATTTACTTCAACCAGTGTGTAATCTGGTCAAGGTGCTCCAATGGAGATAGATTAGCAAAACCTGCACATCCCCTCTGCCTCTGATAACTGAACTTGTTTTGGTTGTCAAAAGAAAGGCTATATCTGGGCAATGTATCCTATAAATCCTTTTTGCCACCCCTGAAACTGCGCCTTATATAAGGCATGAGCAGCTATCTCTGCTCTCCCTTCACAGGCCCCAGGATACCCTATGACATCCTGGACCCTCTAACAGTTGCAATCTTCCATTCTGCCCCTGCCTCTACAAGCACTGCAAGCAGTGACAACTGCACACTGTCAAGCTTAGATGATGGAAGAAGCCAAGGCCTACTGACGAGATTGGCTTATAGTAGAGGCCCATGCCAAGATGGGTTTTTAGCACTGACTTCAGGTGTCTGAGGTCTCAGACAATGTTTCTTTTAGTTCAGTTCCAGTTACTTATAAAAATTCTTTAAATACAAAAAATAGTGATTCAGACTATATTTCTGTTTCTGATTTCTTCAATATGTATTATGATGAGCCTGAATGGGAAGAAGTGGAGCCTGTAATTAATGCTGTCAATTTGTCCACATCTTATAATTATGAAGTGTTTGACATGCAAGAACTTGCCAAAATGGCTCAGAATAAAAACTATGAGCCTGTCTCATTTCCATCATATAAACTGTTGTCCTGATATGGTAGCCCATCAGATGAATATTCTGCTATGAAGTCTCAATTGAGCTCAACCCTGAAAGAAAAATATTGGGTGCTTAATTTTGCACAAATACAAAAAAAATACTTTAAATTATAAAATCCCTCATCAGATAAGAATGATGCCATATAAGACATGGCAGTTACATGAAAACACTCTAGAAGTGGAGTTAAAACTACAAAGGAATGACTGATCATTGGTCTGGGTGTCTGCTTTGGTTGATAGCAGCACTACACATTGTTTTTATCAATCAGGGTTTCATAACCACCAATGCCATAGCATGCAAGAAGCTACCACGACCCATAGAAGTGAGAAATGTGGATGGATCATCCAATATAGGATGAGGGATTATGCACATATGCCAAATAAATGTGAAAATGATGGATGGCAATAAAATAGCATGTTCACACTCTATGTATAAACTTAGCTACAAATGTGATTTTCTTAGGATATGAGTTTCTTTGTTAGTACAACCCAATCATAGATTGAATTAATCATATGAAGTTTAACCAGTATGATGCTGTGCATATAAATGAGATTTCACTGGACAAACAAAAAAGTATCAAAGGAGAAGTTCCTACAGAATTTCATAATTTTTTGCATGTGTTTTCAGAACAGAAGTCCATGTGCATGCCACTATGCAAAACATGGGATCATGCAATTGATTTGTAACCTGATTTCATACCAAAAAAAGAGATAAGTCATTCCCATGTCACAGATGGAACTCATGGAGATTAGAAAATTCCTTGATGGAGAATTAGAAAAAGGATACATTAGACCTTCAAAGTCACCTCAGATAGCACCAGTTTTATTTATTCCCAAAAAAGATGGAAAAAAAAGGTTGGTAATGGATTATTGCTACCTTAATGAAGGTACTATCATGAACACATATCCATTGCCTCACATTGATCAATTGGTTGATCAGCTTTATGGTGCTGATATGTTTACCATGCTAGATCTGTGATGGGATTATATGAATGTTTGTATGAAGGAAGGTGATAAATGGAAAGGTGCTTTTGTCACTCCTTTTGATTCCTTCGAGCCCTTTGTTATGTATTTTGGCTATAAAAATTCACCTGCAATGTTTTAGGCTATGATGGATGATTTGTTTCATAATCAATATGATGACACTGGTGCTTACATTGATGATCTTAATATTTTCACCACTGGGCTTTCTCATGCTGTGCATGTTCAATGTGTTTGGGAGGTCTTACAGATTCTGCATGACAATGACCTGTATTGCAAACCATCCAAATGTTTCTTTTTTTAGACCAAAGTCAACTATCTGGGTATGGTCATATCTAAAGATGGTGTAGATATGCAAAATACAAAAACAAAAGCCATTGCAGACTGGCCCCAACCACAATCTGTAAAACAAGTTCAGTTATTTTTGGGTCTATGTAATTATTATTGATGATTCATCAAGAACTTCGCACACATGGCAAAGCCATTAATGGAGTTAACAAAAAAAGATGTTCCTTGGTCCTGGAGACCTGTGCAAGAAGATGCTTATCTATTATTAAAAGAAAAATTCACTACTGCTCCACTACTCACATACCCTGATAGTGCAAAAGAATTATGGGTAGAAACTGATGCTTTGGACATTGCTATGGGAGCTGTGCTCTCAGTTCACTACAAATATGGTCTCTGGAGACCTTGTGTATTCATTCTCACTCCTTTAACACTGTAGAACATAATTATCCTATTTATGACAAGGAGATAGCCATGATCATCCATGCATTAAAGGAATGGCATCACTATCTTATCAGAAGTCCCTGATTTGAGATCTGGATGGACCACAAGAACTTAGAATATTGGAAAAAAACCACAAACACTATCACTACACCAAGCTCAATGGCATGCCATGTTACAGGAATTTAATTATGTCTTGATCTACAAACCTGGAGCCACCAATGCTAGAGCAGATGCTTTATCAAGGAGACCAGATCATGGCGATGCAGTGCAGAACCTTAATGAGAATATCATGGTGTTACTGCCACAGATTATTATAAATAATGTATATTTGGAGTCTCTGTTCTTGGAGAAATTACAGAAAATGTCAAAAAACTTAAAAATACCTTCATCAGTGACTTTCTGATTCGATGAACAGCAGTCAGTATTTATCAATGACTCAAATTACATATTCATACCTCCTGGATTGAGGATAGAGCTCTTAACTTTATGTCATGATCTGCCCATTTGCTGGACATGCTAGACAACAGTGCATGCTGTCTACTATCTCTCAACATTTCTTCTGGCCAGAAATAAATAAATAAATAAATGACTATATTGATCATTGTCAGATTTGTGTATAATCAAAGATGCTTTTTTGACCACCAGCTGGTAAACTAGCACCACTGCCAATCCTGAAACATCCCTGGAAGGATATATCTGTCTATTTTATCTCCAGTTTCCCTTCTATAAATGGTGTTTACACCATCTGTGTTGTCATAGACTGCTTTTTCAAAGAGGTTTTATTTATACCATGTTCCAAATCAATCAACTCCAAGGAAATGGCCATATTATTCAGAGACCATGTCTGGTGCAAACATGGATTACCAAAAATGGTTATATCAGATAGAGGACCACAGTTCACCTCAGCTTTCACAATAGACTTGTGCAAACTGTTGAAAATCAAACAAAAACTCTCCACAGCCTACCACCTACAGACAGACAGGCAAACCAAATGTGTAAACCATGATTTGGCACAGTATTTAAAATGCTATGTATCAAAAGATCAGGAATCTTGGCCAGATTATGTCAAGATGGCGAATTCATGCATAATAATATAGTAACACATGCTACTAGTAGCATTCCTTTCGCAGTCACTTGGAACTATATGCTGCACATGGGTTTCAAAGTGAAAAATAACCCCTCAATCACAGGGTGATTTCAGACTGAATTAGGAAAAGCACATGCTAACATAGAAAATGCACTTCATGCAAATACAGAAAAAAATGAAAGTATAGGCTAAGAAGAGGAGATCAGCTGTACCAGAATATTCCATTGGGGAATCCATCTGGTTATCTATGGATCATCTGAAATTACCTTATGCTTCTGTGAAGCTTATACAAAAATGGATAGAACCTTTTGAGATTTTGAAAGTCTCTTCTAATATGGTCATATTAAAGCTGACAGCCAGAATAAAGATTTATCCCACCATAAATATTTCTTGGGTAAAGCCTTTCAAAGATTAAATCCCAGGTCAACTAGTCAGCAAGCCTGATCCTATCCATATTGCCAAAGATGGATCAGAAGAATTTAAAGTTGAATATATTCTCAATTCCTGTTCTACTCTCTCTTATTTGGTAAAATGGATATGATATCAGCAATGCCACATGACAGCAAGCTGCTGATCTTGTGAACACTCTAGTAGCCATAAAAGAATTTCACAGAAGAAATCCAGCTGCACCCAGAAAAGTCCAAGGAGTAACTCTTCAAGAATTCTCTTCATTGTTCTACAATTCCAGTTGATCTGGAATCTCAACCTAAAGATAGGGTAGTGTTGTAATCTTAATCAAATTCTCTGCTTTTTTGCAATCTTAATGGTGTTACATACCACATTACATAATAATATGACATTATCCATGATGTTATGAGGTCTAGAATCTTTATCTCTTATCTATGATGTTAGTAGTTTAGACTGCCTCATATTAGACACATGTAGCTTAATTAGACCTCATGTATTTAATAGTAGAGTACATATATAAAACAGCTAAGAGTCGAGCTGAGCCCCAGCTTCAACCTCTTGTGTCTTTATGACCCAAGTCATGATCCTCCCTTTTTTCTTAAGTCTTTTTCTTGTAGTTAGTAGAGGCCAATGATCGTATCCTTGTTAGGTCACTTCAACCAGAGGGAAGTAGCTTATACAGTCCTATACTGTATGATTGACAATGCCATAGTGTTGCCGCATTCTAATCTTAAGCAGCAGTTTTCTTTATGAGGTTGATGAGAGGGTGAGCAATTTTAGAGTATAAGAATATATATAAAGTGCTTGTAGAATTAATGAGAATAGGTTTGGATGTGGCATTAATCATCTAAGGGATACATCTTCTTCAACACCAGGGGGAAATTCTGATGCTGGCTTCTTGGTTTCAGCTGGAGGGACTAAAGCTCATGTAGCAGATGCTGTATCCTTTGTGGTAGATGCTGACTTTTCTTTATGTGCATGCTGACACCTAGTGTTGCTGCAGCTCAGCTAGCTGAGAGCTAGCTCCAGCTTATGTTAGCTTATGCTAGATTTGATTTATTTGTACAAGTAGAATCACATAAAAGCCACGGCTTCAGCTTTTGATAGCTTGCCTCATAGCTCGAGCTATGTTGAACTAAAATTTTTCCATACCACAACATAATGTATCTACAACTTTACACATTGCCATATACAATTCAACATACACGTGTTCTTGCATGAAGTCCATTGCAGGTGGTGATTCATCACTCAAGACTTGTGATGACCAAGGCTATGTGTGGGCCTTGGCAAGTCATCAACTAGGAGCATATAAGTTCACTAAAAGCACACACTATGGAGTAGTCATACCTCTTGCGCATGATAGATGGGAGACCAGGTGAGTCACATGCTCGCTTTCTAGGAAGTTTAGGCGATGGTGCAGATGCCCGCCAACTTTTCTCTGGCATCTGGCAAGGCTCTTCACAAGTATGGATTTTAGGCAAAAACACCAGAGGAGATACAGAGGTGTCCACAGGGACATCGCAAAAGAGGGACATAATGAAAGGATAATCGGGCTTTTGTGTGAATGTGAGTTTCTGAATGTAATAAATGAACCTAGCAAATGAAGTAGGCAAACCGTTACAGAGCTCAGCGACTGAGACATCTATTTTCTTCTTCAATGACACTGTATGTGATGAAACATTTGGAGTGAACCACAGAAGTAAACCATGGACAAGGTAGATCAAGAGGTAAGAAAGTGATTTGAGGTTGTCCCAACAGCTGGTTGGATTGCCCATGTCAAAGTTCAGGAAGGAAAATGGGTCAGTAGTAGCCAAGGTGATGAGGGGAGGGCCACTATGGAATGGAATGTGAGTGTAGGTCTTCAGATTCCTATAGGTCCTTGCAAGGCAGAAGTCAAAAAGGAAAAGTTGACCAATTTGCTGCTCAGAAGGGACACACTAGGAGTATGTTCTGCGGTCGGATATTTGAATATACATAGCTGTGCGAGTGAATGTGTTGAAGACAAGTTATCTGCAGTGGTCATTCAGAAAAGTACTTGGTAGTTCATATATGTCCTTACTAGCTGCTCCGCCATCAGCATAACAGTATTTACAGATATTGAATGTCCAGTCGAGTTGAGATAATCTTCCAGTGTTAGACTCGAATCCCTGAACACAGTGACATATAGTCCAGACTCCATGCCTGACCAGGTAACATCGGGAATGCCTGGAAGCCCCTGCAGCTGACCTAGCACAGAGATCTTGCACTGCAAAGGTTTACAACTACTGGAAGAGCTGCTGGTCTTCACAAGAACTGAGCGACCACTGACCAGATCGATTCCTCGAAACAAGGTACCTGAGTTCATTAGCTTGGAAATCAAGTGCCATAAGGTCCCGGAGTCAGAAAAGTACAATTAGAACTCATTCCAAGGCTCTCCTTCATGCTGAACCTTTCATTGACACAGACAACTTGCATGAAGAAGTCGATGACTTGAAATGTTGAACACGTGTGACTCCTTATAGTCATGTGCCAACTTAGAGACAGATGTCAGATTAATAGAAAAAGTGACAACTGTGGTAGTAAAGCCTCTAATGATTACAGATGCAACAACAATATTTTAATTGAGATCAAATAGTGTAACATCAACCTACAAATGATTACCCTCTTTGAAGATAGCACCTTTGATCAAAATGTCCGTGGCCTCATCTGGAGACAGGCTAGTACAAAATCTGTCAGCACCTAGAGCCCGCTCATCAGGTTCATCCTCTAGCAAGATATATTGGTCAAGTCTTGCTTCCTTTGTGAATGACAGTTGCTGCTTTCTGAAGTCGTACTTAAGCATTTGCAGAGCTTCCATGAGGGTGGGTCCAATTTGGTCACATTTGTGGGTATCAGTCTCTGCACTTGAAGAAAACATGCATTCAGAAGACATGCATGGATGATGCTTGAATCAGAAGATAGTCCATGGTGATGGCAAATATTGTAGGGTAGCTTTGGCATTTCATCTATACATTATCATGAATATAAATACAAGATGAAAGACCAGAAATACTTGCCTCCCAAAATCTCAGTGGGTCCGAGTCTTCATCCCAAAGGTCTCCATTTGTGTATGAATAATATTCATTATCCACTATGACTGTGTACTGGGACCGAGGGCTTGACTGTCCAATGCCCATATTCTTAATGCCAAACTATGCAGCCAGTGAGTTAATTGTATGGACTACCTTGACCTTTTTCGGGCCTGTCAATGCCAGTGCTTTCTGGCGATATTCATTCATCTACTTTGAAATGTTGGTGCTGTACAAGTTGTAGTTCACGTAGACCACTCACCAATTTCAAGATTGTTTCCTGCACTGATGCTATATATTTGCTGTCCCAGTAGCTTTTAACCCATGACATATAGATGGCAGGATTGACGACTGTGTGGTGATTATTGCTTCCAGATCAAATGGAAGGCAAGCAGCAGAAACATACACATTGCAATTACATATGCTCGTGTATTATCCATGCACCTGTAGTACTGAGTGGCCCATTCAAGGCTGACGTCAATCCATGGCTTGGCATGAAGATGTGTCATTGCTTGTATCTCTCATGCCAACATAAATAGTTCAAATGAAGGAACTGAGCTCCCAAGATGAGGAAGACTCTCACTGGACATTCATTGCTGGACTTTGTGGGGAACCTGTTGTGCCATTTTTTAGTGGTACATCTAGCTGCTGAGGGTTTGCAATCAAGCAAGATAGAACTTCAGGAGTCATCTGGAGGATCCATTTGAAGTCTTCTAGGACTTGCCATTCTAATGGCGACAATGCATACCCATCCAGATCTCTTTGATTGGGTAATGCAAGGAAATAATCAACAGCCTAGGAACAGTGGTTAGTCAATCTCAGCAGTTCAAAATCCCTAGACATTACTTACCAGATGTAAAACTCTGAGATGATTGAGCATTGCAAACATTGAGTCCCATTGAGTGCTAACATCACATAGAAGCTCCAGCTCAGGGATCTTTAACACATTATTTGCATTGTCCTTGAACCAATTCTTGGTATTACCAGTCTTTGGTATCTGTGAAGTCATCACGGCATAGGCCAGATGCATGAATGGCCTGAACAAGATCCCATGCCTTCCTAATGGGGTTTGACTTGACAGCTTCTACATATGTTTTTCACTCTATGGGGTTAGAAAAAGCTGGGATCTATGAACGGGAAATGTCATTAAGGTCAACTTTGATGGCTTTCAATCACATGAGTTATACAAATGTGCATGACATGCGGGAAACAGGTAACAAGGCAGTCGAGTGTGTTAAACTCTACCTTGCATGCACTGAGTAGGACTTCAAGTTCCTGCATGCACAATTTGTTATTGCTCACATTGTCCATAGTAAAATGACCTATCTGTAGGAATAGACAAAATTAGTCAATGATGGAAGTAGAGGTTAGTATTTACCTGTGCCATGATGTTCACCCTATCCAAGAGATAAACAATGGTTCTTGCAAGAGACTTGCTGATATGGTTTCCACGTAACCTGTGGAAAGCTAGCAATGCCGATTTTAGTTTTAGAGCCCCATCTTGTTTCATGATCCAGTGAGCAGTGAGCACCAGATATGGACGTCTATTTTTGTCAGACCAAATGTCACTCGTGAAGGAGATGTGCCCAAGAGCATTCTATAAAATAAAAGTTGATTAGAAGTAACAAACATGTTCACAAAGCTTACTGCTAGATCATTCTGCAAAACTTTGAAATATTCTTGCCATGCCTTGATGATGTCCTTATGGATCTTCATTCGATGAGGGATTTTGCCATCCTTGAGATCTTCACATAGTACAAGGAGGAGTTGACAAAATTCTTGGCTTTCAATGACGTTGAGAGACTTTGCACACGGGTATAAGTAACCGGTGCATGACTGAGGAAAACGAATATACCTGGTCCTCCGTGATGATGAAAGCAATGAGTCACTTTTGAAGCTCCTCTAACGAAAAACGGGGAATGGTAGCATGCTCGCTAGGACTTCCAGTATCTGCTAACGAAGTTGCTGATTGACAGGGAGGGAGGGATGCAAGCAATCCACCATTTGTCAATTCGTCTCCAATCTCGGGCAAGGTGTAGCCATGCGCCATTGCATTCTTGACATTGTCCAGTAAAACCGGCCATCCCAATTCCTCTGTGAGTTTGATGTATTCTAGTAGGTGGTGACGATTGACATGACCATGCAGAGCAGAAGTTCCCATGTTGGGAGAATACTGGAATGTATGATCACGTTTACTGCTGTACATCTAAGCCTAGCTGACAGGGTCAGCATCATGAGCTTCCCTATAACAATGGATGTGAAATCAATCGAGTACATCATTTGCAATTGAAGACTTACCTGCAATATCTACATACCATACCCTCTGTAGTCCTTTCAAAGAAGTGCCGTACGTCAGCTGTGGTTGGAATTTTCTCTCTTTCCTTCAGACAGTAGAGAGGGTCAACAGCAGTGTTCAGATGCACTGCAGCATCAACGTCTCCAGTAATGCCACAATGTGTTCGAGTGTGAGGAGGAGGCTCCTCCTCAGATTCAGTAGCAGAACCCAGCTGCCCATCAATGTCAATCTCTTCTTTGACAAGAGAGTCTATGTGATGGTGGTCGGCTTGCAAGGATGGAAGGGCAGCAGCGATAGCTGAGGTATTGGATGATCTTGAATTGCGTAAGCAAGGGCAATGCACATCTGCCTGGTGGTTGGATTCCAGTCTCACACATGTCCAGCTCAGCTGGTGCTGAGAACGAACATAACCAGTAGAATCTGGCTTAGCTGGGGGATTAGCAGTGGAAGTAGACTGTTGACACATGGCCTGGGATGAAGCCAGCTTGGACTTGAAGTTGAGCTAAGGCCCTTTTCAACCAAAAAAATGCCTGGAACAATGAACTTTTTGATATAAATGCTCCGTGACTTGGGTAACCAACTGAGCCCAAGTTATCCGACTGAATTGATCAAGACTGAATGACTCGGATGACCATACTATCTAATAACCTAAGTGAGCTGACAGACTCAAAATTATTTACATAAATAGTCCCTCTCACTGGTTTCTGGCAGCAAACTGACCCTATAGTGAGTGACTTGGTGAATTCAAGATGGTACTACTTACTATGCCATGGCCAAGAGGGGAACACAACATGCAGCATGTTACATACGTACCAATCAATGTAGTTACCGGCTCTAATCAAACATGAAGCTGCTTGCTCGATTCTGATGGCAAATCATTATCATCTCCCTTGCATTTGGCATCTTCTCCATATCACCTGCAGTAACGATCATAAGCCATGCCATGTATAGCGCTGCACAAGAACAGGAGCATATCAGGCCAATCTGCTGGGAACGATGTGATTTTGGACAATGTGCGAAGGCGAGCGACTTCAAGAGCATTTGCGCCAGCTGCCGCCATCATTTGAGTGAGTTGTTGAATGAGTCTTTTGGTAGCCGTTTTGAGCATGCTCTCGACATCTTCCATTTGAAGATTGGAAAACAAGATCTGGGATGTAGACATAAACACAGAGAGAGTTTTGCCAGAACAATAGTGTACTCACCTCTTCTGCATACAATGGCCCCTTCTCCTCAAAATGAAACTTGCCATCTGATCTTCGCAGAGCTACATGAAATGCGACAGATTTCACCTGGAGCCAGGTTGTATCTGCAACAATAACAGGCTCTTGCAAAGAATGGGTTGTCACTTTGAAGTCAGAGTGGAGGGAGAGCTGGACGAGAATGAAGTGGGTGATCTCGGGGAGGGAGGCTCAAAGCTGCTTTATGGATGGATATCATGATCGCTGCATCTATTTCGGGATAAATCCTGGTGGCCAGCTTCAACTGACATTCCATCTCCATTCGACCAGAGCTGAACCCACACTCCCCAACCCAAAATGAAATGTGTTCTGGATCAAGGTGAAGGAGAGAGCAGAGGTCTAGATGGAAGTCAGAGATTATGGATAGCTTATTCTTTCAGAGGGACGTGTTGAAGGATGACATCTACCTGACGCCATAACTGTGGTCTAGGGAGAGGCTTCTGAGTAATATTTCGGCACACTGAGAAAAGTGATTGAAAGGGACTTTGTGGATCTTGTAGGGAGCCATCACAATGAGCTTGCGGGAATCAGGGTCATAGGTAAGTCTAAAAAAGTGTGGAATGAGTGTGTTAAGTTGTGAGATAGTAGGAGTTGAATAGTTGAACTTACTTTGCAAATACCCGATATTATTTTCGCTCTGATGTGAGTAGGAGTATAGATTCAAATTGTGCAGGTGTGATGTCGTCAAACATCTGGGAAGGTGCATGAGCTATGAGAATATGAATTATTGTCCCAATTACATACCAGTATATTGAGGAATGGTGTTTTGAGTGCTTTGACTATTTTGATACACCGGACAGATTTGACTAGAGGTAAGTCGTGAGCAGGAACATGAAGAGGTGTGGTGTTGCTAAAATTGATGTTATGAGTATGCCTCGTGGCTGGCTGGATATGCAGTTTGTCAGGTAGCCACTCGTCATCAATGAATGGAAGTGGTTGAATGCAAAGTTTCTCCAGTGTTCTGTCTGTAGGAGGGGTGGTCTGTTCAATGACAGATGCCTGCGATGAGATGCTAGATTGGGTTGATGTTGTCCATTGGCCAGAGTATTCGCTGGCCTCACTTGGTGTGGGAGGACAGGAACACATAGTACTGGAAAAGGAGCTCAAGGTTTTGTCTAAGAGCCTGGCAACAGGACTCATCTCAGACTCGGAGTAGAAGTAAAACTGATGAGGTTGAAGAGTATGTGTGGGGGCAGGATGGTATTGCGGCAGGTAAGGAGCACTGAAGTCTTAGTACTAGGAACAAGACATGGTGATTATGTCAGACAGCAGACAATGGACATAGAAAAAGGGAGTTCCGGAATATGTGATCATATGAAAATGATGGTACTGAGGAGAACAAATGGAAACTTCATCCAATGGAGAGATATAGCTGCTGGCCCCTACATAGTACAAACTTGAGGATATGAGTATGGTAGATATGGGTGTGATAATGGATCTGTGAGCACTGAGCAATAGTAGCACCAGTGACTATACATATTGGCATCAGGATGTAACTCGTATCTGTTGAGTGCTGGGCACCCTGTAAATGAAGTGGCCAAAGAGTCAAGTTGACCGCTAAGCAAGCAAGCCACAAAAATGGGATGCACTGACCAATATTTGAAAGTTAAACTTAGGTGTCTGACCTGACTTTGAGTCTGATTGTTAGCACAAAGTTATGCATGAAAGAAAGACCGGGTGATATTCTGCTTGACATGAATACCTGGAAATAATGCGAATTGTTGAGCAGGCATCAGAGTAACTGCTCGGCCATGTAGTTAGATGTAGCTCAAGCTGGTTTCTGAGTCACAGCCTCAGCCACATTGGCTGAGGCTGTGCATGGCTTTTCCCATTGCTAGGCTCCCAGTAACTTGGCTCAAACTGACACCAGCTATAGCTCAGAGCCAATAAAAAGCCAGAGCTCCAGCAACACTACAATGCCATATAATTCACAGTGCAGATGTTGAAAACTTCACCAAACAGAACAACATTGACAAATGGCCAACTATGACTAATTTGAAAGAAGCAATAAAAAAGTATTTCATCATAGACTTATTACAGCATGAGTTATATAAAAAGCTGCTAAACCTAAAATAAGGAAGCAACTTCCACATGTTCATTTGGGACTTTACTAGTCTCTACATATATGGATGCAAAATGTGGAGCAGGAGAAGCCATCCACATCTTAAAAAGGGCAGTTAATTACAAGATCCACATGGAGTATAAACTCCATGTCGCCAAAGAGCTTGCAGTGGATGATATAGATGGACATGTTGCAGTCTACATATATGGCCATAAAAAAACATTGCCCTCACTCATCTAACAACAGGTCTCACAATCAGCCTATACCCACTCTCTTGCCCCCTAGCCACCCCTCACTTTATGCTAACCAGAACCCAACTTGGTGCTAGCATGCCCATGGATATTGATAGGAAAACATTCCAGAACACCCAGACTCTGGACACTCATATGTGTTTTGGATGTCAACAGAAAGGACACATTTGGGTAATGTGTCCAACAAACCCCTCTCACTACTAGTGTTGCCACAGTTCCAGAAACCACATCAGACTAAGGT
>JBBPUL010000605.1:5317-17313 GCA_038094675.1 Spongispora temasekensis | reverse complement strand
GGGTTTGGTTGTCTTTCTTGGACTTCTTTTTCCTACCCGGCCCCTTCGTATCCACCTTCGCCACAGAAGCATGTTCGCCTTTGCCCCTCTTCTCCGAGTCTTCAGCCTTATCCAGCTTGCTCTGGTTCAACTGAGCAGGGCTTTCTTGCTCGCTCTTCTGTCCCCCTTGGGTCTTCTTTCTCCCTCCCTTGTTTTTAGTGGCGTCAACAGCTTTACCCGAATGCAGAGGCTCAAGTGCCGCTGCAGGCGCGTTTGCCACAGCACTTGATTCATTCGCCTAGAGATGGGTTCCGTCAATTCAGTTACGCCACGATTGGCTCCATGTACATGTATATGTATACACATGTGTTATTTACCTTGATCTCCCCGCTGAATTCTTCTTTTGATTTCACGGGCTCTTTCGAATCCGATGTCGCATTTTTACCCTTTGATTTATTCTGCCTAGTCTTGGATTCGGCAGGCGTGGTCACGGATGACGTTCGTTTGAGTGTTCCGAGAGGTGTGTGGTTGGCGCCAGTGCCTCGGTTGCTCCCCTATTCAAACCAAAAAAAGGGAGTCAGATACGATCATGCATATGTCACACTGCCAGATCAAAGAGGGAAAAAAAGGAATGATGTGCATAAAAAAAACGAGGGATCCATATCTTAAAGTAGAACGTACCTTTTGCGGGTCGGACTTGTACATACTTTTTTGATATTTTTGCGCCTCGGAGATACACGACGTATGGGCCTTGAACTCGGCGGGGGTATGAAAGCTGACGGAACAATCGATACAGTCAAAACCCGCGTGACAGCGACGGTGATGTTGGTCGAGTTTGGGCTTTTTGACAACGTCGTTGCACTCTAGAGAATGTTATGCAAGTGTCTCGTTGAGAAAAAAAAAGAGAACGGGATGATGAAGTGCTCACTGTGACATCTGCCATACATATGTCGGATGCCCGTCGGAGGTGCGACGGAGAAGAAAGGAAGAGAAAAATCAGCAACATTGTCAGCCAAATCGGGTACGATAACACGTACTGAAATGAAACCATTCGTCGTAGACACCCGGTACGTGTGAATGACGCTACTCGGAAGACCGTGGAGTGACGTAGGAGTAGTAGCGATGAAGACCAGGCGAAACAATTTCGTTGATCCACACACCTTCAAGTCACGTGACATATAACGGCGAAGCGTGGTGGTCACGTGGACTGGCATCTGCCTTGAATCTATCATCCCGACTTGATCCCTGGCTCATTCGCGTTGAAAGGAGATGGAGTCAAATAAGCTGGAAAACATTGGTGAAGAAGTTTAGGCTGTTGGTTGGGAACCATATCACATAGTGAGTCACTTCAAATCATTGTCACAAATATATTTTATTGATGACTTGTCCAGTTTTCATAAGCAGTTCATCGATAAATACAAAACCCTGCACCAAACTGGCCAAGGTGTCCAGCCTGAGGATGGCACCATCAATCCGCAGTAATTAGTATCCAGCACCTTTCCCTGATATGACGATCTTTATCCCATCTGGCATGAGATCCTGAATATCACAGTAACACCCATTAACTCAAAATCTGGCCTGCCTTGTGACTTGCAATTCGTGCAACACATTGAAGGCACAGCTGCCAGTACCTCTGCTGCCAGTGGTATGCCCCCTGCTGGATCCCTCTCTACCAGCCAGTACAACATCACCCCCTCCTCTGTGTGTTGCAACCCTATTCAAACTCACCTTGTTTTTCTGATCTCAATGGTGTGGCACACTGCATTATGTAATATGACATCACTGGTCTAGACCAATCATGTGATATGACATCATCAATAATGTCATGAGTCTGGACTCTCTTATCTCTTAACTGCCTCATGGTAGACACATGTAGCTCAGTCAGACCTCATGTATTTAATATAGTAGTACATATATAAAGCAGCCAAGAGTCGAGCTGAGCCCCAGCTTTGACCTCTTGTGTCTTTGTAACCTAAGTTGCAGTCCTCCATTCTTAGTCTTTTCTTCTTTGTGGTTAATAGAGGGCGACGGTCATGTCCTGGATAGGTCACTTCATTAGGTTGAAGCTGCCCATATGTCCACCTCTGTTGTCATGCCAGTTACATAAGCGCCCTGCTCATTGTCCTTACCTGCTGTCAGAAAGCTGATCTACAGGCGTAAAGTGGTCTATTGTTCTATTGGGAATGTGGTTGCCCCATAATAGCTTGGAGATAACAACTCCAAAATCAAACTGTTTGAGCTGCATTCATCTGATGCAATAGTTGGTTCACTTTGACAAGGCTAAGACTCTATTTGAGGAGACATGCTCATTTGCCAACAAATAAAGATCAATCCCTTAGCACATAGTGGGTCAGCACAGCAGTACTACCCATACAAAGTAGTGGAATCGCAGTCTCTTCCAAAAGATCTGCAGTCTCAGCATACTAAAATGTCAGCCATAGCCAGGCAGTTCCCTGGTTTTTTCCCCTTGACTCTCCGGTTCTGAGCCGGCATACAAGACTCGTCCTCGTGAGATGAAATCCTCATGAAGCCCTCTTTGTGGTAGTGGCAAGCAAGTCCTTCTTTTCAAAGCATATGTGCACAATTGGCTATGAATTCCTCGCCATCTGTAAAGTAGCCCCCAAACCAGAGTGGGATTGGACAGGAAATACCAGCTTCCAATTAGAAGCAGCCAACATCCCTTCACATCTCCTTCAACTCTTTTTCAATGCTCGCCATTCCACTCCACCCTAATCCAACCCTTACCCTGCCACCACCACTTTCCATATAACCAAAAATGTCCGGATCAGGTCTCAGTCAAAAGATAGATGACCTCACCAACCAATTGTTGAGCCTATAACTCGATGTCACAACCAAGGCCAAGAGAACAATCAGTGATCCCAGTTTATGGGACGGCAACAAGAGCATGTTTCGTCTATGGTGGGTGAAAATCAAACTCTACCTAAAAGTCAAGAATCTCGACAAACAAGAAGAGACTTATGTGGTAGTAACCTGCTTAGTCAGAGACGCTGCCCCCTTCGCCATCACCATACTTGAGAAATACAGAGAGGAAGACATCACCAATTGGCCCTCAGTCTCAGATGGGAAAACCTTAATCATGTCATATTTCGTAATAGGCACTCTTCACCATAAGGCCTATAAAAGATTATTAAATCTCAAACAAAGTGGCAACTTTACAATTTTCATGTGGGATTTCTTGGCATTGTTTTCTGACGCCAAATGTAGTAAAAAAGAAGCAGTGCACCTGCTAAAATGAGCAGTGCAATACAAGATCCACATCAAACATGAGTTGTATAGGCAAGCACTCAATGATGACGACTTTAATGGATTGGTTGAGGTGTACACTGCCATCAATCAAAAATTTGATAGAATCGCCCTGGCCAGGCCCAACATTGGCCCGACTGCTCCTCATTTCTGAGTGCTCGACCATTTGGCGCTCGCCCTCTCCCTCACCCCCCCGTTCTGGGTCAAAGATTCACCCCAACCAGTATCCAGCCCAGTCAAGGCACTCCCATGGAGATAGACCACCAGACCCCCTGCACCCCACAAACCCCCAATAACCGAACTTGTTTTGGTTGTCAAAGAAAAGGCCACATCTGGGCAATGTGTCCTACTAATCCTTCATGACGCCCCCGAAACCATGCCTTGTATGAGGCAAGGGAGGCCATCTCCTCTCTCCCTCCACAGGCTCTAGAGTACCCTGCAACATCCTGGCACCCCCAACAGTTGCAAACATCTGCTCCGCCCCTGCCCCTACAAGCACTGCAACCAGCGGCAACAACCCACCGTCAGGCATGGATGATGGAAGAAGCCAAGGCATACTACTGGCAAGATAGGCTCGCAGTAGAAGCATGTGCCAAGGCGGGTTTTTAGCACAGACTTCAGATATGAGGGTGTCTGAGGTCTTGGATGATTTTTCTTTACATAAATACAAAAATTCTTTAAATACAAAAAATAATGTTCAGACTATGTACCTGTTTCAGATTTGTTTGATACTTATTATAATGAACCAGAATGGGAAGAAGTGGAGCCTGTAATTAATTTGGTCGATCTATCATCATCTTTTAATTATGAAGTGTTTGACATGCGAGAACTCACCAAGATGGCTCAGAACGAAAACTATGAGCCTGTCTCATTTCTGTCACATGAACTGTCATCCTGATATGGTAGCCCATTGGATGAATATTCTGCTGCGAAGTCTTAATTGAGCTTGGTCCTAGAAGAAAAACATTGGGTACTTAATTTCATGCAAATACAAAAAAATGACATAATTTATGAAATCCCTCAACACATCAGAATGATGCCATATAAGACACAGCACTTATGAGAAAATGCTCTAGAAGTGGAGCTAAAACTATGAAGGAATGACCAATCTTTAGTCTGGGTATCCATGTTAGTTGACAGTGGCGCTACTCATTGTTTTGTCGATCAAGGATTCGTGACTGTCAATGCTATTGCATGTGAGGAGTTAACAAGACCCATTGAAGTCAGAAATGCTGACAGATCTGCTAATGTGGGATGAGGAATTACCCACATATACCAAATTAATGTGGAAATGAAGGATGAGAATCACGTAGTTTACTCATTCTCGTTGATGTTATATGTGTCCAATTTAGCTACCAATGCAGTCTTTTTAGGATACGAATTCCTTAAACAGTATAATCTGTCTATAGATTGGATGAATCATACTATGACATTTAACCAGTATGATGCTGCACGCATTCATGAAATATCGCTGGATGAACAAAAAACCATAAAAACAGAAGTTTCTGAGGAGTTTCACAACTTTTTAGATGTGTTTTCGGAACAAGAATCCATGCACATGCCACTTCAGAAAACTTGGAATCATGCAATCGATTTGCAACCTGACTTTGTTCCTAAAAAGGGATGAGTTATTCCAATGTCACAAACTGAGCTTACAGAAATCTGTAAATTCCTTGATGGAGATTTGGAAAAGGGATATATTAGACCTTCTAAGTCGCCTCAAACAGCTCCGGTGTTCTTTATAACCAAGAAAGATGGAAAAAAGAGGTTGGTTATGGACTATTGCTACCTTAATGAAGAAACAATTACAAATGCGTATCCATTACCTCGTATTGATCAACTGGTTGATCGGCTTCATGGTGCCGACATGTTTACCATGCTGGATCATTGGTGGGGTTATACGAATGTTCAAATGAAGGAAGGTGACAAATGGAAAGGTGCCTTTGTCACTCCCTTTGGTTCTTTCGAACCCCTTGTAATGTATTTTGGCTACAAAAATGTGCCTGCTACATTTCAGGCTATGATGGATGATTTATTTCATGATCGCTATGATGATACTGCATCAGCAAATAACAAAAGAGCTGTAGGTGGCTGTACAGCTAGCTACAGACAACTACAGTTGCTACAAAGGCACAGAAAGGTCCCCCTCTGTACAGGACTTAAAATATGCAATAATATACTGATTGCTTGCATTTTATCACTCAAATTTTACTCTGTACCACCCTGTGGTAGTCTGTAAGCCTGTAGTCTTGTCTATAAAAGGGTGATTTGCTGATGTGGTGCTTACATCAACGATCTTATTGTTTTTACAACTGGACTCTCTCATGCTGAGCATGCTCAACATGTTCATGAGGTGTTGCAGGTCCTTCGCAATACTGATCTTTATTATAAACCTTCCAAGTGTTTCTTCTTCAAAAACAAAGTTGACTATTTGGGTATGGTCATATCTAAAGACGGGGTAGATATGCAACATAACAAAATAAAAGCTATTGCAGAATGGCCCCAACCACAATCAGTCAAACAAGTTCAATCATTCCTAGGACTTTGTAACTATTACAGATGATTTATCAAAAACTTTGCTCATATGGCTAAGCCTTTGATGGAGCTAACCAAGAAGGATGTACCATGGTCCTGAAGACCTGCACAAGAAGATGCCTATCTATTATTAAAAAAATTTCACTAAAGCACCACTACTTGCATACCTCGATATTGCAAAACAGTTAAGGGTAGAAACTGATGCTTCGGACATTGCCACAGGAGCAGTGCTCTCAGTTTATTGTGAAGATGGTCTCTGAAGACCCTGTGCATCTATTTTCCTTTGATGCAGCAGAAAGGAATTATTCTATTTATGACAAAGAGATGGCCACTATCATTCATGCACTTAAAGAATGGTGTCATTACCTTATTGGAAGTTCAAGATTTGAAATGTGGACTGATCACAAAAACCTGGAATATTAGAAAAAACCACAAACACTATTGCCACACCAAGCTCGATGGCATGCTACACTTCAGAAATTTAACTATGTCTTGATCTACAAACCTGGATCCACCAATGCTAGAGCAGATGCTTTATCAAGAAGACCAGATCATGATGATGCAGTGCAGAATTTAAATGAAAATATCACAGTTTTGCCACCACAGGTTATTATCAATGATGTACATTTAGAATCACCTTTCCTGGAGAAACTGCAGAAAATGTCAAAAAACCTAAAAATACCTTCCTCTGTGACATGCTGGATTGATGATCAGCAATCAGTATTTATCAATGACTCTAATTATACCTCCTGGATTGAGGATAGAATTGCTCACATTATGCCATGATTTGCCAATAGTGGGTCACACAGGACAATAGTGCACACTCTCTACTATCTTTCAGCACTTCTTTTGGCCTGAGATGAAAAAGGAGATTAATGACTACGTTGATCGCTGTCAAATTTGCGTGCAATCTAAATCATCATCTTGACCTCCAGCAGGAAAACTAGCACCATTACTGATTCCAAAACATCCCTGGGAGGATATATTAGTTGATTTCATTTCAGGATTCCCATCAGTCAATGGTGTAGATGCCATTTACATAGTAGTGGACAGGTTTTCCAAGGAAGTGGTATTTACACCATGTTCCAAAATGATTAACTCGAAAGAGCTGGCTATATTATTCAGAGATCATGTATGGTGTAAGCATGGTCTACCGAAAACAGTGGTATCAGATCGAGGACCACAGTTTTCTTCAGCATTCATAACAGAGTTGTGTAAATTATTGAAGATCGAACAAAAACTCTCTACTGCTTATCATCCGCAAAAAGATGGACAAACAGAATGCATAAATCATGATCTAGCGCAATATCTTCATTGCTATGTCTCCAAGAATCAAGAATCTTGGCCAGAATATGTAAAAATGGCTGAATTTGTGCACAATAACACCATGACTCGAGCTACTGGTAGCATACCTTTTGCAGTCACTCAAAATTACATGCCATGCATGGGTTTTGAAGTGAAACATGATTCTTCTATTGCCGGTCAATTTCAAATGGAGCTAGGAAAAGCACACGCCAAAGTAGAAAATGCTCTTTGTGCAACTGCAGAAAAAATGAAAGTGCAGGCTGAAAAGAAAAGATCGGCTGCACTGGAATATGCTATAGATGACTCTGTCTGGTTATCTACAGAGCATTTGCAATTGCCTTACACTTCCGTGAAGCTCACTCAGAAATGAATTGGTCCTTTTGAGATTTTGAAAGTCTTGCCCAACACAGTTACTCTTAAACTGCCAGCCAGAATAAAAATACATCCCACTGTCACACACTGATCATCCACAAACTCAGGCTGGTGTTGAGGTACACCAGCTGGACCCTCACCTCCACCCCCCTCCCCCTTATGCCAATGTTGAGGCATACAACATTAATCCCCACCTTCAAGATTTCAATGTCCCCCCTCCTCCCCCAGTGTGTTTATTCTACAGTGTGGGATGATGATTTCACCATGGATGGCAACAATTCAAATGTGCCAGTGGAATCTATCATGATGTTGTGCAGCACTGAAAAATGTAAGGTAAGTACTAATTTCGACCAATCTTTACAACAATAACACTAATTTGTTTAGGCCATTGAAGATCCCACTGAGGATTCCGACCTTGACCTTGACATCGACCTCAACGTGACACCACCAATGAGACTGCAACTGGATGTGCAGGTGTTTCTGGTTACCATTCCCAGTCAACCAGGTTTCAGCTCATGTCTGCCAGGGCTAGTGCCAGTAAGCAAGCTTGCTCTCAATGTTTCGCATGCATTGATTGATTCATGTACACAGCTGCCAGTGCCAGCAAGTTGTCAAAGCCAGATGGATCATACTGCTCACATGCTCCCTCATCTTGCATGTCATCGCATGGTGGTGCTGGTGGGTCAAACAAATTGCTACATCTTGACTTCTCACCTGTGTGATTGACCACGGGCATGTCGACACCATCTGCTGGTCATGGGAAAGGTAAATGGATCAAATCACAGCTCAACAACATCAAATCACAACTCTCTGTTGCAAACTAGCAATGCACTAAACCTAACTTTGAGAAAGGGAAGACTTTGGAGAGTGAGCATCAGCACAAGGGAACGCTCTAGCTAGTTCACACTGGGGTTTGGTTATCAGAACCCAGCAATCTTTGGAGGGGTGGTAGGAAGCCGACTACTTGTACATGGCTATACCAGTGGCGATGGTGAGGACGAGGGATCTATCAAGATACAACCCAATATAGAATAGGTGAGCGTCTATAAAAGTGTTAATAGAGGTAAACAAAGATTAGGGTGCTAAGATGAAGAGATAAGATGAATAGAGCACCTGATAAGGGAAAGGGGCTGGATCCATATCCATAACCCTAGAATAAGGTTGCCTTAGATGCATAGAGCACTTCAGTTAGGTTAATGCTGTTGTGATTACAACACTCTCTGCTTCCACCAAGTCAAGCTGAGATGAACCTGGATCTTGTCAAGTTGCAATCTCAATGGAAAAAAACCGATGTCTTCAACTCAAGGTCGAATATGTGAAGATAGAGAAGGAGGCCCAATTTGCACATGAAAAAATGTTGCATGACAATGCAAATGCACAAGCCATCCACGAATGCTTGATGGAGGACAAGGAGGCTGCCATTCGACTTCAGGAAGCAATGGTGAGGGACAAGGAGGCTGACACTCGGCTTCAGCTTGCAAAGGCTAAGGCTACAAAGGCCCAAATAGAATTGCTGGAGCTGCAGCTGAGGATGAGGAGTATTGAGTAGTTTGTGTGTTGGACCTATACTTCAATCTTATACTCATGTTATATGCCATGTTGTATGTCATGTTATGTTCTAGGTTTATTCTATAAGTGCTATCAATTATGTTCTTCATGACTATGCAGCAACTGCTGCATTAACCTGAGTCACACAGCATGACTTGGCTGATTAGCACCTATATCCTCTCCTATATCATCAGCTTCATCTCCAGTTGGACCTCCCTGCATTGCCCAAGTCTCTGAAGCACCCCTTTCTCTAGATCTCAATTCATACCTCTGCTCCTCAAAGTGAATAATCATGTTGTGAAGGATTAGACAACAGATGATCCAGTTTTGAGCATATGTAAAGTCCATTTCAGAGTTGATAGGAATTCACAGCTCACGCAGGGATTGAAAATGACCCTTGAGTGCACCAAAGGCATGTTCTACTCTAATCTGAACCTAGATTTAAAAGTATTAAGATTTAGTGATAAACAAATAAACAAATAAAAATCACCTTGGATAAGAAGTAATTGAAACTTCCTTACTCTCAATTTAAGGCTCCACCCATTTGCCTTTTGAAGGGAGGTATAAGCCATGGCAAGATAGGGTAGGCACTGTCCCTCTATATCCACTCATCATTTGCAAGAAGGTCCTCATGCTCCTGATAGACTTGAGTACCTTTGAATGCAAATGCATCATGTGCACTTCCTGGATGGCCTAGCCCATAGTCCACAATGCAAAGATTGTGAGGCATAATAATTGCCTATAGTAACACCCAAAAATATTCAATGAGATTTTTTACATATAAAATAATTACTTACCTGACAGTTCAAGGAATATCTTGATTTATGATCATAGAAATTTTTCCCACAGTAGCCAGGTTTTTGAAATGAGGGAATAGAAGATCCATCAGCTGTTAGCCAGCCATTACACCATTGTTGACAATGTATAACTTGGCCAGCATATGCCTTGGCATTGGCACAATCAGTGGAATTGAGACCAGAAAAATAAATAAATGTGTTATGTTATGCAAGCAGAGCAGTCATCACCTGATTGGTACAGTTGACAACAGAGCCCTCACTAACACCTGCCTATAAAGCAACATCAAAGACTGATACAGCATTACCATAATGCCCAGCATGATTGAGAAAGATTGCAAGTTGAACAGCAACAGGGAGTTGAGGAGTGACAGGAGATCAGGAATGGAAAATAGGATGGTCTATGATTTGATCCAGGATGACATCAAAGATGTCTGGATCAACCCTAAGCTTCTTGTGAAATGCATTGGGATGATCACAGTTAGCAAGCACCTGAATCTGAGGTGCACACAGGGGGGCAACAGAACTATGGAGCACATGGGCTTGCAGAACTTCCTCCTCTAATGCCCTGATAGCATTGATGAAGTAATCATAATGATTGAGGGGACTCACTTCACCATCACTAATGCCTGATGAAGAAGAGCTCCTATTAGACTCAGAGCCTGGGACTTCTATGAGAGGAGTGACAGGGGAGACAGGAGAGATGATAGGGGCATTGAACAGTAGCTCAAGTCCAAGAGAGCTATCAGAGAAACCAGAAGAGCTGAAACCACTAGTGTCTTCATCAAATTACTCCTTGAAGTCAGCCTGTTGAAGCTGCTAAGCTAATTCCAGTGTAGTGTGGAGTTCCTCAAGTAAAAGCTGTCTTTCTGAGTGCTGGGGCATTGCAAAAAGGGAGAGGAAAGGAAAGGGGGGGGAAAGGGGTGGTCACATATTTTCAGGCTAATTTATATATATTTCCTTGCATCAGAATACCTGGGAATGCATTGTGCCAGTGCATGGGTATATCCTTGGGTGTGAGCACTCATACCTGCACCCATACCCTGGGAAAACCCATACTCAAGTTGGCAGGTACAGGCTTGATCATGGGTGTGGATTCTCCAACCTGTACCCACACCTGTGGTGGATTTACCTGCTAGTGTAACATTGACGACACAGACAATGAAGACATGATGCAGCCACCACCATCATAAATGATGATGTCAATGACACATGGCTGTCCTCTCCCTCTCCCTCACCTCCACACTCTCTCCTCTCCCTCTCCACCTGGCATACCCGCTGACTGTGTCCCAACGGACACAGTGTGACATCAACAATGATGCAGCAACAGCATGACACCGACTGGTGATGCAGATGATGGCAGTAATGACAGTCAATGATGATGACAATAACACTCCCTCTCCCTCTCCCTCTTTCCCCCCAATGAATGATGCAATAGACATGGTGACAATGACAATGATGTCATCATTGTCCTGTCTCTGTCTCTGTTTCCCCTCAATCTCTCCCTGTCTCTGTCCCTATCCCCCTCAACAGATGATGCAACAGACATGATGACGATGCAGAGATGCACAGCGACAATGGGTCATCCCCAGTGCCTCTTCCTCTCCCTCTTTTCCTCTTCCAGCCCAGACAACGACATGACAATGGCATGACACTGACTGGCGACATGGATGGCAATGTGATGATAACCATGATGGTGCAATTGTGATGATGCCATCACAATGACATTGTTGTTATCATTGTCATCACACACTCTCTCTTGAGTCTCCTCTCCCTCTCCCTCTTGACAAGACGTCCTCATCTCCCTTTCCTCCCCCTCTCCTCTTGATGAGATGTCCTCATCCCCCTTCTCTCCCCCTCTTTCCCTCCCTCTCAATGATGACAATGATGCCATGATGGCATGACAGTGCAGCATGCTGGCAGTATCACACCACAATGTCATGACAACATGGCCACACACTGGCACATACATTCCCCATTGTCACAGGGTAGCTGTTGAGTGTGGGTCTGTAAATCCAGACCCATACCCATACCCATGCTCTTCCCTAATTTTTAATTTTAATTTGTGTGGCAAAGCTCACTGTGTAGTGTTTAAAGGTCCGGTCACAGGACTGGAAAAAGACCAACATCAGGAAAACTTTTAAGTCATAATTAATCTGAATAATTCTTTAAAAATTATAATATAGCAGTAAATGCATT
>JBBPUL010000604.1:0-17326 GCA_038094675.1 Spongispora temasekensis | reverse complement strand
CCCCTCTGCTCTCCCTTCGAACCACTTGGCCTCGCAGCGTCTTCGCTCAGGGATACTTTAACTTCGTCTTCAACGTCGCTACATACTCGCCAAGGCGGAGTAGTGACTAGTCTCTGTACATTGCGTGCAGGACCT
The DNA here is from genome assembly GCA_038094675.1 of Spongispora temasekensis. Taxonomy (NCBI): domain Eukaryota; kingdom Fungi; phylum Basidiomycota; class Agaricomycetes; order Boletales; family Boletaceae; genus Spongispora; species Spongispora temasekensis. The sequence continues at coordinate 17,191 of JBBPUL010000604.1, read as the reverse complement.
ACGCCCCTCGTCTTTGTCTCGCAGCTTTAGGTTGCACATCGAGTCTACGGCTGATGCTACCCATGCCTGTCGTAACAAGGAATGCTGCTTCAAACAAGGACTCTGTCTCTGATGCAGGAAATCGGGTCACTTCTCCAATAAGTGCTCCACCTTCAAAGACCTTCCCCCATGCCCAAAAGCCAACCGAAAAGTCGCCAAAGCTGAAGAAGAAATACCAGGCCTCATGGATGAAGATGACAATGAAGACATCCGTGTGGAGGTGGTAGGGGTTAAGGATTTTTGAAAGGGGGGAGGACTTCTTTGATGCAAGTACCTCCCCAACGTTTTGTTTCCTATGCGCCTGTACTAGTATCAACATCAAATAGAGCTATGCATATCCCCATTCAGCTCGTGGTACCCTCACACACAATGAAAGTCATCGACTCCCCTGCTCTCGTTGACTCTGGAGTGGAGATTTCCTGCCTTGACTGGGCCTTCACCTGAAAACATCGCCTCCCTCACACCCACCTAGAACAACCAATCCACGTTCGAAATGTGGATCAATCCATGAACTCCAATGGAGACATCCTGTACTTCACTGAGCTCTACATCTCCGTCAGAGAAGGAGTCACCCAAAAGGTGCTCTTTTACCTCATGAACTGCAGAAAGGAAAACGTCATCCTTGGTCTTCTCTGGCTCTGCCTTGCCAACCTAACAATTGACTGGGAAAAGCAAATCATCTCCATCCCCGAAACCCTTGACCAATCTGCAGACCTCTACCACGCCTATGTCGCTGATCAAAAGTGACACGACTCCCACTACCGTGCCCCACCTCTATGAGGGTTCAGGGAAACTTCGATCCGGTGTGTCAATATGACACCCGAAACTCACAGGCACCTTCACGCGTACCTCGACATTCAATCTGAGAAACAGTGGCAACACCAAACCCTCAGCCACTATTCCATCAACCGCATCACCTGAGGAGGACCCTATATCCTACCCTCTGCCACCATCACCCACTACTCCAAAGCCACCAAGTTGGCAGAAAAAGCGGGAACCCAGATCCAGGAAATCACCCTGCCCCCAGAGTACTCAGACTTCACCAAAGTCTTTGAGGAAAAGGACTGCGAGTCCCTTTTCCCATCTCGGCTTATGATCACGAGATCAACCTCAACGACTCCTTTGTCCTGAAAATCAGAAAGATTTACCCCCTGTCCCCAGAGGAACAAAAGGCAACCAAAGCCTTCCTTGATGAAAACCTTCGCTCAGGGAAAATTCGTCCTTCTAAGTCCCCTCAGGCCTCCCCTTTTTTCTTCATCAAGAAGAAGGACGGCAAACTTCGTCCATGCCAAGACTACTGGTACCTAAACGAACACACCATCTGTGATGCCTACCCCCTACCCCTCATCTCCGACCTCATCGACAAGCTCAAAGGAGCTAACATCTTCACCAAATTCGATGTCCGATGGGGCTACAACAATGTACGCATCAAGGATGGTCACCAGTGGAAAGGTGCCTTCATCACCCACAAAGGCCTTTTCGAACCCATGGTCATGTTCTTCGGCATGAACAACTCTCCATCAACCTTCCAACGCTTCATGAATGACTTGTTCAGAGATATGATCACCGAAGGGTGGCTCATCATCTACACGGATGACTTGCTCATCTTCTCCCCTGACAATGAATCCCATACTAAATGCACCTGCCAAGTCCTCCAATGAATGATGGAACTAGACCTCCATCTGTGCCTCAACAAATGCAAGTTCACCACCCCCGAGGTGGAATACCTTGGCATGATCGTCAAACCAGGTGAACTTGCCATGGACCCTGTCAAGCTCAATGGAATCGCTTTCTGGCCTACCCCAAAGAAGGTCAAGGACGTGCGCTCGTTCCTTGGATTCGCAAATTTCTACCGGCGATTCATCCCCTCCTACTCTAACATCGCCTGCCCCCTCATTGACCTTACTAAGAAAACTGCTGCATGGCTTTGGACCCCCCAATGCCAAACCTCCTTCGATGAGCTCAAAAAACTCTTCCTCTCTCGACTCATCCTTCACCTCCTGGACCTCTCCAGACCCTTTGCAGTGGCCACCAATGCATCACGCGATGCCACTGGTGCCATTCTCCTCCAAACTGACTCGAACGGGGACTGGCACCCCTGTTCTTACCTCTCTCAGTCATTCTCCCCAGCCGAGCGAAACTACAACATCTTTGACAGAGAACTTCTGGTCATCATCCAGGCCCTCAAAGCATGGCGCCACTACCTCCGTGGCTCACAACACCCCATACAAGTCTTCACTGATCACAAAACCTGACATACTTCCGTCAGCCCCAGAACCTCAACCATCTGATGGCTCCTTGATCTTGCAGACTTCGATCTCAAGATGACCCACATCCCTGGCTCCCTACTCTCGGGCCCCAATGCCCTCTCTCACCACCCAGACAGACTCTCATCTGAGTCTGACAACCAAGCCATCACCCTTCTCCCCGAAACTTTCTTCGTTTGGGTTGTCGACTCAGTCCTTTCCACCGCCATCCAGAAACATTCCGCAGATGACGAACTCATCACCCGCCTTCGCACTGACCTCGAAGGGCCTATCACCACCCCCAACCTTCGCAACTACCTCTCCGATTGGCAATTTAAGGAAAACCTCCTTTGCTATCGTGACCGTGTTTACATTCCAGAATCTGATCGCCTTGCGGTCATCCAATGCGCCCATGATCACCCCTCCGCTGGACACCCGGGTTATCTAAAAACCCGCCAACTCATTGCTCATGACTTTTGGTGGCCCGGCCTTGCCACCGAAGTCCACCACTATGTCGAGGGCTGCGCTCTTTGCCAGCAGAACAAGGCAAACACTCATCCCACCATCTCCTCACTCTCTCCGATTAAAACCCTTGCCTTCCGCCCATTCCAACAGGTCTCCTGTGACCTCATCACCGACCTCCCTCTGTCCAACGGTTTTGACAGCCTGTTGGTCATGGTCAACCATGGACTTACTAAGGGGGTAATTCTCTGCCCTACTAAGAAACAGATCACCACCGAGGGAATAGCAACCCTCTTTTTCCACAAAGTCTACCATCGTTGGAGCCTCTACAACAAAATCATCTCTAACCGTGGTCCCCAATTCGCATCCACCTTTGTCTGGGAGCTTGGAAAGCTCCTGAAATACAACCTCTCTCTGTCTACAGCATATCATCCTCAGTCCGATGATGAAATGGAACATGTCAATCAAGAGGTCGAAACATACCTTCGAATCTTCTGCAGGAACAACCCGACTGTGTGGGCTGACCATATCACCCACACAAAATTCACACACAACCACTGCCCCCACTCTGTCACCGGCAAGTCGCCGTTCTACCTCATGTATGGCTTTGAACCTTGTGCCCTCCCCATGGTTCTTGCAGAAACCCCGCTCTCAGCCCTAGAAAAGCGCCTCAAGGCCCTATTCGCAGCAAGGAACAAGGCACTCGCCACCCACGAACTCGCCCACCAGGTGATGGCATCTTGAACATGCCGCTCTTTTACCCCATTCGCCAAGGGAGACAAGGTGTGGTTAGAAGCAAAGAATCTCAATCGCTGTATCGCAAACCCAAAGTTCACCCCCAAAAGAGAAGGACCCTTCATTATCGCAGATGTCCTCTCCCCTTTGACATATAAACTCTGACTTCCTGTGACATGGAAGATCCACCCCATGTTCCATGCTTCCCTCTTATCGCCCTATCGCGAAAACATCATCCACAGCCCAAACTTCCCAGCTCCACCCCTGGAGCTAATAGAAGGCAAAGAGGAATATGAAATCAAGAAGGTTCTATGCCACCAAGGAACACCACGCTCCCACATGTTCCTAATCTAATGGAAGGGATACACCGCTGAGGAGAACTCTTGGGTTCCAGAATGGAACTTGAAAAATGCAAAGTCTGCCCTCCAGGAGTATACAGTAAAAACCTCCACCCAAAGGCCTTCTCCCCCTCAAAGCAATAGCTTTCTCATCTAACAATGCCCTCCATCGTCTTTGCCCCTTCACCTCTCCGCTTTTCATTTAACATGTCTAATGTCTCTACCACATCTCTCTCGTCTCCCTCGTTCTTGTCCATTTCAATACCTCCTATGGAGGACCATCTTGCTTCGTCGCTGCACTCCCCTTCTCCATCGATGGCCAATGCTCCTCATCATGAGGATGCTGTGGTACTGGCAATGGACAGTACACCTCCAAGCCCTAGTGCTCCATATACCATCCCCATCCTTGAGCTGCCCACTGACACCCTGGCCCCAGTAATTTCTGTCGATATCCCTCTCCATGCTCATGCCCTCCGGTCCTCGGACCCCACCGATGATGAGCGCAGCACACTCCACGAATACCTCACTGACCCCCACATGTTTACGAGGATCTCGGCCTTCACAGACCCCTCCTCCATATTTTTCCTCCTCTACATGGTCTACCTCCAGCTGGAGTGCCTCCCCCATCTCTTCCAGTCCCTCATCAGCAATGAGAACCGCAGTATCGCCCTTACCAGAGCCTCCATCCAAACCATCCACTCAAGAATCATCGGACACATGCACGACCTGGCCCACCAGCTGGGTTATCTAGAGTTCGTCCAGGATATTGATTGATACCTTCGGGAAACCACTGCCATCACCATCCCTACCAACATAGCCATCTCTGGCTTCACCCTTCGTCCCCCTGCCCCATCCCCCTCTGAAATCATTTGTAACTCTGTCCTCGCGACCAATGAAACCCCTAGTGTGTTGTCCTCCCCTCTCGACCCCATAGAAGCCTTGGCCATCGATGCTCTCCAAGCATGTTTCAACCGTATCCAGGAAGCCACAGTTCAGCGACGCATCTTACAGGGAGACTTACCCTATCCCAGTGACCATCATCACTACCGGGACTCTTGTTTCATTTGTCACAGGCTCAGACATATTCGAGTCCACTGCCCTCACAACACCTGTCCCTTCTGTCGCTGTCGTTCCCCCGGACACACCCAGGCTGCCTGCCCTTTCTGCAACTGCCACTTCTCACCTGGATCATCCTCTTCCTCTGCCTCCTCCTGCAGCTCCCACCAATCCCGGGGATCCTTTCGGTCCTGTGCCTCCTGTACTTCTGGCCACTGTTACGACAGGCACGGGTAGCGTCAGTCGTAGACTCGATGCACAACCTAAAGCTGCGAGACGAAGATGAAGGGCGTAGGTCCCACACGCAATGTGCAGAGACTAGTCACTACTCCGCCTTGGCGAGTATGTAGCGACGTCGAAGACAAAGACTGAGTATCCTCGAGCGAAGACGCTGCGAGGCCAAGTGGTACGAGGAGAGAGCAAAGGGGGAGCGAGAGGGTCAAAGACGCAATAGATTGCTATCTCGAGTAGGCTCAAGCTGGAGTTACATGCTTGTGCTACACCTCTATATATACGTGCAGAGAACGCGCACGGACCAAGCCTAAGTAGAGCCTCAAAGACGAAGGAAGACATAAAGAGAAAGAGGATAAGCATCTACGAGTAATCCGCAGTATGAATGAGTAAGAAGAAGACTGCGGATTGGAAATAAGAAGCAAATGCGCAGCAGAGAAGATCAGAAGAGAATGTGCTGTGGCACGAGGACTGCGGGAGCAGTAGAAGAGAAGCTCGGGTGAAATACCTGAGATAAGGATAAGCAACATGAGGTGTTGGAAGCAATAAGTGAAACAAAGAAGCGAAGAAGGCACTCGGTGCCAAAGGGAAAAGTCCAAGAGAGAGGGAAGTGGCGTGAGCCAATGAGGAATGTTGGCGAAGGGACAACAGTGAATCGGGGCGATACGCAGTATCGGAGACCACAGGTCCAAGGGAAAGGTGATGGGTATACACCAGTAGGATGACCGGTGAAGCATGGGTGAACCAGCAAGGACGGCTGGTGCGACATCTAGAGGCGCAATGAGAGGCACCGCGGCTAAGACGAAGAGAAAAGAATAGGGGCCATAGACCAATCGTAACATTACCCCCTTAGTAAGGGTGAGTTCCCAATGAAACCCTAATGAGTCTTCAGGTTAGAAAACTCGAAAGCCCGAGGTGAAGACAGAACAAGTCAAAGAATCGTCAATAATTCGTGAAGGGATGGGGTGATCGGGGAGAGGGTTAGAGCGATGGGAAGAGCTCGACGAGGGGATTCTACTGATATAGAAATCGAACGATCCGGTATAGCGGATCATAAGATACGGCGACGCGAAGGCGACTGATCGGTTGGCAGGGGAGGGCGGCGAGTGAAGGGAGGCACAGTTTAGGGATACTCATGTGCGGGAGTGGTGGGGGCATGATGTGGGGACATGAGGGGTATAGGCACAGCAGGAAGGATCCAAGCGATGACCAGAGACGAGGACTTTACACTACCATTCTCTGCTGTGGCAGGGCAGCATGGGTCGCGAGGACAGGGACCACTGGCAAAGGCTTCGGCCAGGACGAAGTGCTGGGGAGGATGAGAGGAAGACGAGAGAAGGGACAGGCTAAGCAGTTTTATGTCATGCAGCCCTAGTCGGATGAGACATTGGACATAGTAAAAGAGAAACACAGGGGTGAGGGAGCAAAGACGATGGAGGGCGTAGTGAGGGGAGAAAGCTAACGCTTTGAAGGGGGAAAGGCCTTTGGATGGAGGTTTTTATATTCTTGGAGGGCGGACCTGGCATTTTTCAAGTTCCGCTCTGGAACCCAAGAGTCTTCCTCCGCGGTATATCCCTTCCATCGGATCAGGAACATGCGGGATCATGGTGTTCCTCTGTGGCGTAGGACCTTCTCGATTTCGTATTCCTCCTCGCCTTCTACTAGTATTAGCTCCGGGGGTGGAGCCGGGAAGTTTGGGCCGTGCGCGTTATTTTCGTGATAGGGCGATAAGAGAGAAGCATGGAACACGGGGTGAATCTTCCATGTTGCCGGGAGTCGGAGTCTATAGGTCAAGGGGGATAGGATGTCGGTGATGACGAAGGGTCCTTCCCTTTTTGGTGCGAATTTGGGGTTCGCATGTTGTAGAGGCTCCAACGATGGTAAACTTTGTGGAAAAAGAGGGTTGCTATTCCTTCAGCAGTGATTTGTTTCTTGGTAGGGCAGAGAATTACCCCCTTAGTAAGCCCATGGTCGACCACGACCAACAGGCTGTCAAATCCGTTGGAAAACAGGAGGTCGGTGATAAGATCGCAGGAGATCTGCTGGAATGGGCGTGAGGCGAGGGATTTGATCAGAGAAAGCAGGGGAACGGTGGGGTGAGTATTCGCTTTGTTTTGTTGGCACACTGCACAACCTTCGACGTAACGGCGGACCTGAGTAGCAAGGCCCGGCCATCAAAAGTCATGAGCTACGAGTTGGCGGGTTTTTAGATACCCGGGGTGGCCGGCGGAGGGGTGGTCATGGGCACGAGCGATGACGGAGAGGCGATCAGGCTCGGGGACGTAGACACGGTCTCGAAAACACAGGAGGTCCTCTTTGAATTGCCAATCAGAGAGGCGGTTGCGAAGGTTGGGGGTAGTGATGGGACCTTCAAGGTCGGCGCGGAGGCGGGTGACGAGTTCGTCATTAGCGGAGTGTTTCTGGATAGCGGTGGTGAGGACAGAGTCTACGACGCAGACGAAGAGGGTTTCCGGGAGTAGGGTAACGGCTTGGTTATCAGACTTGGATGAGAGTCGGTCAGGGCGACGGGAGAGAGCATCAGGGCCTGAGAGCAGAGAACCGGGGACGTGAGTCATCTTGAGATCAAAATCTGCAAGATCGAGGAGCCATCGCGCTTGGCGGCGGTTAAGGTTCTGAGGCTGACGGAAGTACGTCAGGTTCTTGTGGTCGGTGAAGACCTGTACAGGGTGTTGTGAGCCTCGGAGGTAGTGGCGCCAAGCTTTGAGAGCTCGGATGATGGCTAGGAGTTTGCGGTCGAAGATATCGTAGTTTCGTTCTGCTGGGGAGAACGACTGAGAGAGGTAAGAACAGGGATGCCAGTCCCCGTTCGAGTCGGTTTGAAGGAGAATAGCGCCAGTGGCATCGCGAGATGCGTCAGTGGCCATGGCGAAGGGTCTAGAGAGGTCTGGGAGACGGAGGATGGGTCGAGAGAGGAAGAGCTTCTTGAGCTTGTCGAAGGAGTTTTGGCATTGGGGAGTCCAAAGCCATGCTGCGGTTTTCTTGGTGAGGTCAATGAGAGGACGAGCGACGTCGGAGTATGAGGGAATAAAACGCCGGTAAAAGTTCGCGAATCCTAAGAAGGAGTGTACATCTTTGACTTTCTTCGGGGTAGGCCAGGAGGCGATGCCGTCAAGCTTGACGGGATCCATGGCAAGTTCTCCTGGTTTGACAATCATGCCTAGGTATTCTACCTCTGGGGTGGCGAACTTGCATTTGGCGAGGCGCAGATGGAGGTCCAATTCCATCATGCGTTGGAGGACTCGGCGGGTGCGCTCGGTGTGGGACTCGTTATCGGGGGAGAAGATGAGCAGATCATCCATGTAGATGACGAGCCATCCTTCGGCGATCATGTCTCGGAAGGAGTCGTTCATGAAGCGTTGGAAAGTTGACGGGGAATTGTTCATGCCGAAGAACATGACCATGGGTTCGAAGAGACCTTTATGGGTGATAAAGGCTCCTTTCCATTGGTGTCCATCTTTGATGTGCACGTTGTTGTACCCCCAGCGGATGTCAAACTTGGTAAAGACGTTGGCTCCTTTGAGCTTATTGACGAGGTCCGAGACGAGGGGTAGAGGGTAGGTGTCGCGGATGGTGTGTTCGTTCAGGTACCGGTAGTCTTGGCATGGGCGAAGTTTGCCATCTTTCTTTTTCACGAAGAAAAAGGGTGAGGCCTGTGGAGATTTGGAAGGACAAATTTTCCCAGAGCGAAGGTTTTCCTCTAGAAAGGCTTCGGTTGCCTTTTGATCCTCGGGGGATAAGGGGTAGACTTTCCCGATTTTCGGGACAAAGAACTCATTGAGGTTGATTTCGTGATCATAGGGTCGTGACGGGGGAAGCGATTCACAATCTTTTTCCTCAAAGACTTTGGCGAAGTCTGAGTATTCTGGAGGCAAGGTGACTTCTTGGGTCTGGGTTCCGGCTTTCTCCGCAAGCTTAGTCGCCTCGGAGTAGCAGGCGATGGTAGCAGAGGGCAGGATGTATGGTCATCCTCGGGTGATGCGGTTGATGGAATAGTGGCTCAAGGTTTGGTGTTGCCACTGTTTCTCGGACTGGATATCCAAGTACGTGTGTAGGTGCCTGTGGGTTTCGGGGGTCGTATTGACACACCGAATCGAGGTTTCCCCGAAGCCTCGTAGAGGTGGGGCGCGGTAGTGAGAGTCATGTCGCTTTTGATCGGCGACGTAAGCATGATAGAGGTCTGCGGATTGGTCGAGGACCTCGGGGACGGAGATGGTTTGCTTTTCCCAATCAATTGTTGGGTTAGCGAGACGGAGCCAGGAAAGACCGAGGATGACATTTTCTTTTCCGCAGTTCATGAGGTAGAAGAGCACCTTTTGGGTAACTCCTTCTCCGACAGAGACGTAGAGTTCGGTGGAGAATAGGATATCTCCATTGGAGTTTGCAGATTGATCTACGTTGCGGACGCGGATTGGTTGTTCGAGGCAAGTGCGGGGGAGGCGGTGTTTTCGGGCAAAGGCCCAGTCAAGGCAGGAGATTTCCGCTCCAGAGTCAACGAGAGCGGGAGAGTCGACGACTTTCATTGTGTGCGAGGGTACCACGAGCTGAATGGGGATACGCATAGCTCTATTTGACGTGGATACTAGTACAGGCGCACAAGAGACAAAACGTTTGGGAGGTACTTGCATCGAAGGAGTCCTCCCTTTCAAAAATCCTTTATCCCCACAGCCTCTACGTGAAGTTCCTCATCTTCGTCTTCGTTGATGAGGCCGGGTATTTCTTCTTCGGCTTTAGCGACCTTTCGGTCAGCTTTAGGACGTGGGGGGAGATCTTTGAAGGTTGGGCATTTGTTGGAGAAATGGCCCGATTTTCTGCATCGGAGGCAGAGTCCTTGTTTGAGGCAGCGTTCCCGCTCCTCAGGGGTGAGTTTAGGGATGCGGATGGCGTCCACATCCATGGCGTTGGGGTCTTTCTCGCGAGAGGGTTGAGTGGGGCGAGGGACGAAGGTGGGGGTCGAAGAGTGCTTGTGTTGGTGAGCGACAAGCTTAGCACGTTTGTGCTGGTCGTCGAGACGAGAGGCATTCTTGATCCAGTCGTCAATGGTAGTGGGGACGGTGTCCATAAGGTACACCTTTTCGGAGAGTGAAGGGGGGATGCCCGTGGAGAAATAATGGCAGATGGTGGCTGCCTCGTTGAGCCCTGCTAGGCTGACCTGGTTGCGGAACTCGGAGATGTACTGGTTGAGGGATGGTTGGAACGTCCCGTCGCGTCGCTCATTGATGTGATAAGTAGCCAACCAAGTCAGAGTGTTGGCAGCAGTGTTGGGGCTCTCGAAGTGAGCCTTGAACTCTTTGACAAAGTCGTCCCAGGATTCTAGGGCCATGTTGGTACCTCTCATGCTTTTGTCTGTGAAGGTATCTGCCCAGGTAAGGGCGTTTCTGTCATTCATGAACGAAAGGGCAAAACCAATCTTCTTCTCATCGGTTGAGTAGACGTCGACGTTGACGGCGAGGTACTGTAGGACTGAGCGAAGCCAGGGCATGGCGTCGCGCTGTTTGCCAGTGAAGGCTTTGGGCTGGGCGAGGCAGAGCTCGGTGGGTTTGGTTGACATTGGGGATGGGGGACTGGGTGGTGAAGGGGGCGTAGTGGTTCCGGAGCTGGGACTGGGGGGCGTAGTGGATCTCCAAGAGGGAGAGGTTACGAGGGGTGGTGGTGGTGGGCAGGGGCACCGCTTTAAAGGTGACAGAGGGGCTGAAATGGCTGCGAGCTACGACAATGGTAGTCGCGTTCGAAGAGCTTGAGCCTTTTGTTACGACAGGTGCAGGTAGTGTCAGTCGTAGACTCGATGCGCAACCTAAAGCTGCGAGACGAAGACAAAGGGTGTAGGTCCCACACACAATGTGCAGAGACTAGTCACTACTCCGCCTTGGTGAGTATGTAGCGACGTCGAAGATGAAGACTGAGTATCCTCGAGCGAAGACGCTGCGAGGCCAAGTGGTACGAGGGGAGAGCAAAGGGGGAGCGAGAGGGTCAAAGACGCAATAGATTGCTATCTCGAGTAGGCTCAAGCTGGAGTTACATGCTTGTGCTACACCTCTATATATACGTGCAGAGAACGCGCACGGACCAAGCCTAAGTAGAGCCTCAAAGATGAAGGAAGACATAAAGAGAAAGAGGATAAGCATCTACGAGTAATCTGCAGTATGAATGAGTAAGAAGAAGACTGCAGATTGGAAATAAGAAGCAAATGCACAGCAGAGAAGATCAGAAGAGAATGTGCTGTGGCACGAGGACTGTGGGAGCAGTAGAAGAGAAGCTCGGGTGAAATACCTGAGATAAGGATAAGCGACATGAGGTGTCGGAAGCAATAAGTGAAACAAAGAAGCAAAGAAGGCACTCGGTGCCAAAGGGAAGAGTCCAAGAGAGAGGGAAGCGGCGTGAGCCAATGAGGAATGTTGGCGAAGGGACAACAGTGAACCGGGGCGATACGCAGTATCGGAGACCATAGGTCCAAGGGAAAGGTGATGGGTATACACCAGTAGGATGACTGGTGAAGCGTGGGTGAACCAGCAAGGACGGCTGGTGCGACATCTAGAGGCGCAATGAGAGGCGCCACGGCTAAGACGAAGAGAAAAGAATAGGGGCCATAGACCAATCGTAACAGCCGCTCTCAGCGCTCTGACCGCGCGCTTCCAGTACCTCCACCTCGATCCCCGCCAACATTAAACGGGGATGATGATTTCTGTTTCAACTCTGTCGGCAAAAGCAATATATGTGGGTCACCTGTTGAGTCCTGCCGTGGTTTGTGAAAATGGTCTCACTAGGGTTTCGACCCTACTAAGGGGGTAATGTTACGATCAGCCCCTTTTTCTCTTTCCTTCGCTCCTTTTTGTCTTGTATTACTTAAACATGCACAGCCCTTCTCCTTAGTCAGCATCCATGGCTATGCGCTCCCTTATCTCTTATTGATGACTCATAAGTTCCACAATATTCTATGTAGTTTTATCATGCATAGCCTTCTGACTCGTTTTGCACTGTGCATGACTCATTCCCCTTATCTCCAGTTGCCTCATTTGGGTTCCTCTATTATCGAGCTGTAGCACTGCTTGGTCCATGTGCAGGACTCGCTACATATAAATAGGGCGTAGCACAAGTGGTGTAACCTAAGCTTGAGCCTACTCAAGATAGCAATCTATTGCATCTTTGACCCTCTCGCTCCCCTCTGCTCTCCCCTCGTAACTACTTAGCCTCACAGTGTCTTCGCTCAAGGATACTCTGATCTTGTCTTTGACGTCACTACATACTTGCCTAGGCAGAGTAGTGACCAGTTTCTGTGCATCGCACTCAGGACCTACGCCCCTCAACTTCGTCTTGCAGCTCTAGGTTGCGCATCGAGTCTATGGCTGATGCTACCTGCACCTGTCATAACATGATGAGAGGTGCTGCAGCTAAGATGAAAGGAAAAAGAATAGGAGCCATAGACCAATTGTAACAATCCCCCTCATTACTGAGCCCAAACTCTATGCCCTCAATGTCTTCTAAGCCCACTGAACTCTGCCTTGCCCAACCAAAGGCCTTCTTAGGCAAACAATGCAATGCCATGCCCTGGCTTCGCTCAGTACAAAGGTACCTTTGCCGTTAATGTTGACATTTACTCCACCGATGAAAAGAAGATTGGGTTCACCCTGTCCTTTATAAACAATGGAAGCATCCTTACCTGGGCAGATACCTTTATGGAAGAAAGCATGCAAGGAACCAATATGACCCTAGGGTCTCGGGATGAGTTCATTAAGAAGTTTAAGGCTCACTTCAAGAGCCCTAACACTGCCACCAATGCCTTGACCTGGTTGGCCACCTATCATGTCAATGAGTGATGCGATGGGACCTTCTAACCATTCCTCAGTCTATATCTCCAAATTCCACAACCAGATGAGTCTTGCAGAGCTCAATGAGGCAGCTACCATCTGCCACTACTTCTCCATGGGCATTCCCCCTTTGCTCTCTGAGAAGGTATATCTTATAGACACTGTCCCCTCCACTATAGATGATTAAATAAAGAATGCCTCTCATCTTGACAATCAACACAAACATGCTAAGCTTGTTGCCTGCCAGCACAAGCACACTTCAACCCCCACCTTTGTTCCCTGCCCCATGCAGACCACTCACAACAAGGACTCCAATGTCATGGACATGGATGACATCCACATCCTGAAACCCACCCCTGAAGAGCATGAACACTGCTTCAAACAAGGACTCTGCCTTCACTGCAGAAAATTGGGTCACTTCTCCAATAAGTGCCCCACCTTCAAAGACCTTCCTCCATACCCCAAAGCTGACCGAAAGGTCGCTAAAGCAGAAAAAGAGATGCCTGGCTTAATGAATGAGGATGACAATGAAGAAATCCATGTGGAAGCCATGGGGGTTAAGGATTTTTAAAATGGAGGACTTCTTCAATGCAAGTACCTCCCCAACATCTTGTTTCTTGTGTGCCTGTACTAGTATCAACATCCAATAGAGCTATGCATATCCCCATTCAGCTCGTGGTACCCTCGCACACCATGAAAGTCATCGACTCCCCTGCTTTCATTGACTCAGGAGCAGAGATCTCTCATTTTGACTGGGCCTTTGCTTAGAAACACAAACCCCCTCATACCCACCTTGACCAACCTATCTGCATTCATAACATGGATCAATCTGCAAATTCCAATGGATATATCTTATTCTCCACCAAACTCTATGTCTCTATTGGAGAAGGGGTCACCCCAAAGGTCCTCTTCTATCTCATGAACTGTGGCAAAGAAAACATCATCCTTGGCCTCCCCTGGCTTTGCCTCACTAACCCCACCATTGACTGGAAAAAGCAAACCATCTTCATCCCTGAGGTCTTAGATCAATCTGCAGACCTATACCACACCTATGTTGCTGACCAAAAGTGACATGACTCACACTACTGCACCCCTCCACTTCAAGGCTTCAGGAAAACCTCAATTCAGTGTGTCAATACAACACCCAAAACTCACAGACACCTGCATGCATACTTAAATATCTAATCTGAGAAACAATGGCAACACCAGACTCTCAGCCATTATTCCATTAACTGTGTCACTAGAGGAGGGCCCTACATCCTGCCCTCCACCACTATCGCCCATTACTCTGAAGCCACCAAACTTGCGGAGAAAGTGGGAATCCAAACCCAAGATATTACCTTGCCTCCAGAATACTCCAACTTTGCCTGGGTCTTTAAAGAAAAAGACTGCGAGTCCCTCCCTCTGTCTTGACCCTATAATCACGAGATCAATCTCGATGAATCTTTCATCCCAAAAATTGGGAAGATCTATCCCCTGTCCCCAGAGGAACAAAAGGCAACTGAGGCCTTTCTAGATGAGAACCTTCACTCTGGGAAAATTTGCCCCTCCAAATCCCTGCAGGCCTCCCCCTTCTCCTTGTCTCTGACCTAGTCAACAAGCTCAAAGGAGCAAAGGTCTTTACCAAGTTCAACATCTGCTGGGGATATAACAATGTATGCATCAAAGATGGCCATCAGTGGAAAGATGCCTTCATCATCCATAAGGGCCTCTTTGAACCAATGATCACGTTCTTTGGCATAAACAATTCTCCCTCAATGTTCCAATGGTTTATTAATAACTCATTCTGAGATATGATCACTGAAGGATGGCTCGTCATCTATATGGACAACCTCCTTATCCTCTCCCTAAATAATGAATCTCACATGGAATGAACATGCTGTGTCCTTTAATGCATAATGGAGCTAGACCTCCATCTATGCCTTAGCAAGTGCAAATTCAACACCCCTGAAGTTGAATATCTCAAAATGATCATCAAACCCAGCAAGCTTGCCATGGACCCTGTTAAGCTTGACAGTATTGCCTCCTGGCCTGTCCCCAAGAAAGTCAAGGATGTGCATTCTTTCCTAGGATTCATGAACTTCTACTAGCATTTCATTCCCTCATACTCCAACATCATCTGACCCCTCATAGATCTCACTAAGAAAACTGCAGCATGGCTCTAGACACCTCAGTGTCAAAACTCCTTTGATGAGCTTAAATGGCTCTTTCTCTCATGACCCATCCTCCGCCTCCCTGATCTCTCCTGACCCTTTGTGGTGGCCACTGATGCTTTGCATGATGCTACCAGTGCCATCCTCCTGCAGATGGATTCAAACGGGAATTGGCACCCCTGTTTATACCTCTCATAGTTATTCTCTCTGGCAGAATGAAACTATGATATCTTCGACAGAGAACTCCTAGCAATCATCTGAGCCCTCAAGTCTTGGTGCCACTATTTTCATGGCTCACAATTCCCTATCCAGGTCTTCACTGACCACAAGAACCTGATATACTTCCATCAGCCTCAAAACCTCAACTGCTGACAGGCACGTTGGCTCCTCAATCTTGCAGATTTTGAACTCATGATAACTCATGTTTCTGGCTCTTTGCTTTCTGGGCCTAACGCTCTCTCTTGCCACCCTGACCGCTTCTCCTCCGAATTAGATAACCAGGCTGTCACCCTCCTCCCCAAGATCCTTTTTGTCCATATCATCAATGCAGTTCTCACCACTGCCATTCAGAAGAACTCTGCTAATGATGAACTTGTCACCCACCTTTGCACCGACCTTGAAGGACCCACCACCACCCCAAATCTTCAAAATTGCCTGTCTGACTGGCAATTTAAGGAAAACCTACTCTGTTACAAGGACTGTGTCTATGTCTCCAAGCCCAACCACCTTATCATTATGTGTGCACATGACCACCCCACCACTGGCCACCCTAGATACCTGAAAACATGTCAATTGGTCATCCATGATTTCTGGTGGCCTGGCCTTGCCATGCAGGTCCATTGCTACATCAAAGGATGCACTCTTTGTTAACAGAACAAGGCTAACACTCATCCCACAGTTCCTCCACTCTCCCTGATCAAGTCCTTCACCTCCCATCTATTCCAACAGGTCTCATGTGACCTTATCACTGACCTTCCCTTGTCTAACGGTTTTAACAGCCTGTTGGTCATGGTTAACCATGGGCTTATTAAGGGGATAATTCTCTGCCCTACAAAGAAACACATCACAGCTGAGGACATAGTAACTCTCTTTTTCTACAAAGTATATCATTGTTGGGGCCTCTATGATAAAATCATCTCTGACTAAGGCCCACAATTTGCCTCAACCTTCACTTGGGAGCTTGAAAAGCTCCTAAAGTACATACAACCTATCTTTGTCCACTGCATACCACCCCCAGTCCGATGGTAAAACCGAGCATGTCAACCAAGAAGTTAAAACATACCTTCGGATCTTCTGCAGCAATAACCTGATCATGTGGGCTGACCACATCACCCATGTGGAATTCATACACAACCACCATCCCCACTCTATCACTAGCAAATCATCATTCTACCTCATGTATGACTTCGAACCTCGTACTTTTCCCACAGTTCTAGCAGAAACTCTGCTTCTGGCCCTAAAGCAATGCCTCAAGGCCTTATCCACAGCCAGGGATGAGGCACTCACTGCCCACAAACTCGCATGCCAGGTGATGGCATCCTGAACTCATTGCTCCTTTACCCCCTTCACCAAAGGTAATAAAGTGTGGCTTGAAGCCAAAAACCTCAATCACCACATCATGAACTCCAAGTTCACACCAAAAAGGGAAGGACCCTTCACTATCACAGATGTCCTATCCCCCCTGATGTACAAACTCTAACTTCTGGTGACATAGAAGATACACCACATGTTCCATGCTTCTCTCTTATCACCCTATTGCAAAAACAGCATCCATGGCCCAAACTTTAGAGCTCCACCCCCAGAGCTAATAGAAGGTGAAGAGGAATATAAAATTGAAAAGGTACTATGCCATAGAGGAACAACCTGCTCCCACATGTTCCTGATCCAATAGAAGGGGTACACAACCAAGGAGGATTCTTGGGTTCCAGAATGGAACCTAAAAAATGCCAAGTCTACTCTCGAGGAGTATAAAAGCTTCCACCCAAAGGCCTTCCCTTCCCCAAAGCAATAGCTTTTTCATTCCACTATACCCACCACCTACTTTGCTCCCTCCCCTCTCTGCTCTTCGTTTACTATGTCCAATGTCTTTGCCTTATCTCTCTCATCTC